>VXAK01025077.1:41248-58766 GCA_013399435.1 Arenaria interpres
TTTTATTGCTCCATATGTTGGAGACACATGGAAAAACATATAGGAGAAATCCCCTTAGCGAGGGAGTGAGAAGCCACTGAGTTTACAGGGTGTTGCAAATAATCTGAGGCAAAACAAATGTTTTAGGCTGACTCGACTGCCAATTTTGAGCACATTGTTTTAAATCCGGAAAAACAGGCCAAGGGGCAGTTGTTAATGGGCCAGTAACTTTCTTCCTTTCTGGACACCCCCAGAGCAACAAATATCAAATATTCCTTGGGAAAGAAATCAAGTGTGGGGAGGCTTTTTATTCAACGTATCAAAAGGCATCATTGACTTGCCCTCATAGGGCGCCGCTCCTTCCAGCGAGGGGCTTTTACAAGCAATAACCTGTGTGCAAAGCGGAGCGGCGAAGCCGCACGGCCAGGCTGGCGGCTTATTGTTGGTCCTGGCTTTTATAAGACACTGTGGGGGCTCACAACAGACGTGCTTTTTGTAAAACCAGTCCATTAAACAACGCAACCCGAGCTAAACGGTGGTGGGGGACGGAGCCTCCGGGGACCTTGCCGAGCCGACCCCTCTGCTTCTGTAATAAACTCAGCAGCATCCCACTTACGGCTCCAGCAGCAAAGAGCCTGTACAGAGAGGCTAATGTATCGCTGCAGAGAAGGTCAAGTACGAAAAGACCCAGGTTGGGGTTTTTCCAGAGCATTTGGTCGCTGCTACAGGATCAGTTGGCCAAAACGCTGCTGCTCCATGTAGTTTTATTGCTGGGGGTGTTTTGAGGCTTCTGGGATCCCCACTGGGAAGGTTTCTTGTGCGCTCTCTCTCTCTTTTTCCAGGTGTTGGTGTGATCTTGTGGGTGTTACACTGGTCTGCAGCCCAGGAGAAGGGGCTGTGTGCTGGGCAATGGTCCTCAGCCTGCCAGGGGACCATGGGTTCCTCTCTGTAGTTTCATGTTCCATCTCTCACTGGGCATGGTGTGGCTGTGGTGGCTCTGGGCACCCCAGGTAGATGGTTAGATGTGTCCTCTGCTACCAGGGATGGGAGCATTTCCTGGGAACTACCTCAAACAGAACCAGCACGAATTTTGATGATAAATTGTCTCTCTTGGGCTGCGAGAGAAGGAAGGACCTGTTGTCTTTCACTATTAAGTGCAGGACTTGTACTCCTCTGCAGTGAGAGCGTGGTGGCACAGGAGCTCCAGCAGCAATGGCCAGGGTCTCTGCTGACACTGGGGGGGTGTCTGGGTGCTCACTGGAACAGCATGGGTGAGAGGAGGGGTTAGCATGATGATGCCATTATGGTTTGGGTGAAAAATTCAATTCTGAGAGCACGGTCTAAAAACACCCAAGCCAGAAGTCCCCAATAGTCTTGTTTGGACCAAGGAGACTGAGGAACCCTAAAGCCCACTGTGGTCAGTGTGTCTTGTACCAGGTCAGCAGCTCCTGAGCAGGAGGGGAAAGAGTCAGGGAGGGTATTTGATGTATCGTTTGTAATTAGCACTAATGAGCATATTGCTGAGCTCAGCCTCCTCTCCCCCTCGCTGCCCATGAGCCCCTTGATGCTGTGGGTGGTGAAGGTCCTGAGCGCAGCCCTGCCAGGGGTTGTGTGGGTCCTGTTCCCTGGCTCAAGCTTCTCTGAAAACACATTGCTCTTGGGTGTTCTTCTTGGTTCCTGGTATGGTCTCCATGTGGACTCCTGGTTCTGCTGAGGTGGGCTTCGGCTGGAAGAGCAGCAGCTGCTGTGGGAAAGCTGCAGCTCCGTGGGGCACAGTGGGGATGGTGTGTTCTGGAGGGAGTCGGGGGGGGTGTCACCTTCCTGGGGGTGTCACCAAAAAGGGGCTGTGCCGGCTGTCTGGGCAGGGACCACAGCCGGCAGCATGAGACCGATCTGCAGCCAGTCTCCGCAGACCCTGGTGGCACGTGCTTGGGGACATCAACGGATGGATGTCCTAAGCTGGAGAGGGCAGCCAGCCCTTTTTTGAAATTCTCAAATCTTTCTGAGCTCTTGGTATCCATGGCAGGGTGTTTTCCAACTGGATTACAGGTTTAAAGGGGAAAAAAAAACAACCCACAACTATCTCTCCTGGTTAAAATCTACCACTGGATCAGCACCTTGAGGTTCTCTGCTTGCACTGGGAGAAAGGATGAGCGGGTGCCCCATCTGCTCTGACTGCCCATCCCGTTGCTTGGGAGGGGGCTGCTGGGGGTGGTTGAGCAGCAAGAGCAGCTCTGGGTGAAAATGTGACCTTCTGAAAACCGGGGAACCGAGGATGGGCTGGGCTCCACGTTTGAAACCGGGCTCGGTGGGTGTGAGGTGGGAAACAACCATCTAGCATCTCTGCCCCATCTGCTTCTCCCTGCCCTTCTGGTTTTGCTACTGACCAAGAGGAGAAGGGATGAAGCACTCGCTGTTTCCAGCAGCCAGGAGAAGCTGTTGATGGGCAAAGCCCCCATGAGTGCAGCCCCTGGCTGCAAGCAAAGGGTGCAGGTTCTTGCTGCTGCCTTCTCTTTCTCAATCTGCTGGGCTTTTTTCTCCAGAAAAAGCCTCGCAGAGCACTTAAACGAGCTCTTCCCTCCCCTCCAGCCCTTCCCCTTGCACGCAGCGGGGTGGAAATCCTGGGGTGCAAAAAGATGTAAGGCTTAAACCAAGGAGGGGGGGAAAAAGAAACAAATCAACAATCCTAATTAATTTTTGGCCTTGCTGAACCCCACTGGTGTCCTTTCTCTGCCATGGCTGCTCTTGGTCCTCAGCTGCTGTCACTTGCTGTGGTCTGAGTAGCTTAGCACCAACCGAGGAGGCTGTAGGCAGCGAGGGAAGACCCATGGCTTCTTCTCCTTCCCTGGATGCTTTTAGAATTTCACTTTGAGCTTCAGGTTTTTACCTGTTGGCAGGTCTTTTACTCCCCACCAGGGCTGGGGGAGGAAAGGGGGTCACCGTAGAAAATGCTTGAGCCTTCCCGCTGATCTGACACGGAGGGTGGCGGTGGTTACGCTTCTCAACAGTATTTTTAACTGGGGGAAAAAAATACAGACCTGGCAACACGGGGATGTTGTGGCAGTTCCAGGCTCTCTGTCACGTTGCTTTGGGAAAATGAATTTCCCCTCGAGTCAAAACTGCTCACCTCTTTGTATTTGCAGAACAGCCCTGTCATCTCTCTGCTCTGGAGCAATCTTTCTTTTTAATTTTGAAGGGTTTTTTTTGTTCAAACTGAATGAATTATTTTGGAGCAAAGCATCTTGATGAGTCCATGCTTTGAAGAAACTTCCAGTTTACTTGCGAACCCAGGGTGTTTTGTTCTGAATCGGGATAATACTACTCAAACCCCCTCTGTACTAATTCAGCTGAATGTTTCCTTGCTCAGATGCCTGCTATTGCACTCCAGAGACAGAAAGATTATGAGTTTGAAAGGAATTTATTCTACCAGATTTTGATCTAAAAAGTCTGGGTTGCAGGCTTCTGGATGGATTAACAGTTTAGGGGCAAACAATTCCAGTTCACGAAGGTGTTCAGGATGGGGATGGTGGGGGCCGGACCTGCTGTGCTCTGCTGAGCATCCCCTGGTCCAGCGCCGGTCGCTGGGGGGATGCTGCAGCCGGGGGTTTCCATGGAAACGGGGAGATGCTGAGCCTGAGATGCAGTTTGGTCCCCGTTGGTGTCGCAGGGGACGAGGAGGCATCCCGGGGGTGGGGGACCCCTCGGGGCAGGTTGCCCCCAGCCCGGCGGGGGCTTTCGGGGGGCTTCGGCCGAAGGGTGCGGGTGACATCTTGTGGCGGCGGCTCCTCGCCGGGGCTCTGCAGCGACGGGGACGGCAACGGCAGCGGCTGCCCGGCCATTCCGGCCCAGGTCCCGGAGCCCGGGGCGGGCAGAGCTCCTCCGGTCCCCGGGGATGGGTTGCCGGCTCCTTCCCAAAGCTCCCGCACAGCTCGGGCTCGGTCAGGGCAGGAGGATGAAGATGATGGCGAGGCAGCCTCGGTGCCTTGCAGGAGGCTAAAATCCCCCTTTTTCCCCCCACCTTTTGCCAGTCATCATCTGTGCCAGCGAGTGAAGATTTTGGCCGTGCTAATAAGCACAGACGTGGCCAGGTTTGTGCCTCGATGGGGACACGTGGTTCAGTCTGTCCTGATGCTCTGAAGCAAGACCTTGTCCTACCTAGTGGAGGGTCTGGAGTCAAATGTGAACTCACTGCTGTGAGGTGCTGTGGAAGCCAGAAATATCAGGGAGTTCAAAAGGGGTGCGAAACCTTTGGAAAGAAGAGGGCTGTCTATCAGGGGATAGACCACGGTTTGGAGATAATTTGGGATGTCCCTAGACCACCGACAGCTGAGGTGGTAACTCCATGCAGATGTTGCTTCCATGCCCGGTGCGAGGAGGAGGAGGATGACCCAACTGGGTGTTTGGACTGGCCCCTTGTGGCTGGTTTTTATGGACTTTGTGTATCTTGGAAACTTGTTTCAGTCCCACGTGTTGAGATATAACATCTGGGCAGAGCTCTGAAAACTCATCCCACCCCAAACTGCAGCCGGTGCCTGTCCTTGTGCTCTGCCGTGCGGAGGAGGGACCAGCACCCGACTTTCTTGGGTGATGGGGAGGGTTTAGAAGTGTTTGGCTCTTTAGGGCTTTGCTCTTGTTAATTATTCTGGGGGGAAAAAGGTTAACCCCTGGGGAGAGGTGATGGTTGAGACTGTGCTACTGCTGAGCAGCTTGTGGATTGTCTTATTCCGTTTGTCCCCTGGCTCCCAGCCCCCTCCTGCCACCATCCTGGTCCCCGTGAGTGACAGGACTTGCCTCCTCCGAGCTGTTGTGAGAGAAGCTTCCATCTTTGCAGCCAGCAATACCCAGCGTGTCCTTGGCCTGTCCGTGCCCCCGGGTACCCAACGCTGCAGAGCAGCTCCAGCAGCAAGGAAGGAATAAAGTCACCCTGGGGGGTTTGGTACCTGTAGGTCACTGGGAACCTGCTTTTTGGCTCGAATGTCCCTTCCAACGTGAAGCAGGGTCTATCTCCTGCTCTGTGTCTGTGTTTTTGATGGCACAAGGTCCTTGGTTTGAGTCCCCATGACTTTTCGGGGTAAGACCTTGGTTTACACAGCTCCGAGTGGAAGCAGGATACAAGGTGCAGCTGGGATTTCGTGTGTGATGGGGGGGGATGTAGGTATTTTGATGGTGTAGTTAAGTGGATTTTGTAGTGCTGTAGGGAAGGAGACATGGGGTGAGCCCCTATTTTGGGGGTCGTGGCTCTCTTCTCCCCCCATGGACCCATGTGGGGGGTGGGTATACTTCCCGTGGCAGTTTTTGAGAGCCCCTCTTTGGGTGGCTGAGTTGATGGAGGGTTAATGAGTCGAGAAGACTCCCCGCTTCCTTGCTGGATAGAAAGGTTTAACTCTACCCTGCCTCCGCCACCACTTTTCTGGTCGGGTGGGCAGGCAGCTTAAAATGCCACTTTGGCTGGCAGAAAGATGGGGGCCAGGGGAAGGGTGAAGCAAAAAAAAAAAAAGCTTTTACTTCCAAAAATAACTCTGGAACAAAATGAAGAGGTCGGAGGGCGGGCAGGAAAACGGAGAAGTACCATCCCCAGGGGCCAGCACCGAAGTTTTCATCCTCTGAGTACCCCAGGAAGGAGAGCTTGACTCTATTAAAGACCATCCCCTGCTGTCAAGGCTAAAAGAAGCTGTGGCACGGTGGGCACGGGCACGTGTGAGAGCAGCCGGGTGACGGTGGCATGGGGCATCTTACTGCCCTTCCTCCCCACCAGCTGTTTGCAGTTGAGCCTCCCCCAGCTCGCCTTCTAACCAAATCTTTCTCCTCTGTGCAGAGTCAGGACACAACGGGGCATGGCGTGGGCAGATAGGGCAGTGGTGGCATCACAGTGCTGGTCATGTCTCTGCTGGTGGGACCTCTTGCTGCCTGGGTCTCTGGTTTTGCAGGGTGATGTTGCAGCTGCTTCCCAACCCCAGGACTGTGGCATGGGGGCAGAAAGGGGACCAAGGGGCTCCTCTGTTCCACTGGTCCCTCACCCACGTGTGTTCTGGTCCATGCCCAGGCATAGGGCTGGCTGTCCTTGAGATGAAGATGGGACAGGATGGGATTGTCCAGAGGGTGGAAGCGTTTGTGGTGTTTCACCGGCTCTGCCCACACTGGAGAGGAGATCAGCAGAGAGGGAGAAAGGATTGGGGTCTGCTGTGCATGAACTCGGCAGAGGCATGAGGAAATCTGACATCTCCTCACTGGGGACCAACCTCCAGCTCCCCAGGAACTGATTTGGACAGAGGGAGGTGCTGGAGCCACATCTCTGCTGGTCATGAGGGAGCTCTGGCTGGAAGAGTTACAGGTGGTGGAAGGAGGAACTTGCTGCTCTCCTGGTTTTCCTCCCTGACTTGATCTAAACACCAGTGTCCCACCCTGACACCAAGCTCAGGGCTCCTTGAAGAAGCCGTTCCCTGCAGCTTGGTGTTGAGCTGGTCAGAGGGAGCGTCTGTGCCACCAGTCCACGAGAGCCAGGAGCTGGCACAGCCCTCGAGCACCAAGACACAGGGAAATACTGTAGCAAAGTGGAAAAATAAATCAGAATAACTCTCCAAAGGGTGTCTCCTGGCCAAGAGCAGGCCATCCTGCAACACCCTCACAGGGCACTGTCACCTTGCTGCCCAGGGCAAGGTCACCATCGGGGTCTGTCCTTGCTCCTCACCCGGGCACCCATCCCTGCCCCATGCAAGGGGCTTAACCTGTGGGTCCCAGCACCTGCAAAAGCCACCTCTAGTGCATGGGTCCCTCCCCGATAAAAAAGGATTTAAAAAAGAAGATGATGCAGAGGGTGTTTCCCAAAGCAAGTGTTGGGTGGGCATTTTATCGCTGGTGGTGGCCGGTGTGCCAGGAAATATTGTTATTTCTCCCCTTTCCGAAGCTGGGAGATGATAAACACTGGGGTCTGCCTCCATTCAGCTGTGATCCATCAAGGCTGGGGGGGGGACTCGCACCAGAGAGCGGGTGAAGGGAGGTCAGTGATTGTGTAAACAGGCACTTTAGAGTTCACCCCGAGCTGGTATTACTGTAATTCATTAGAGGTGTCAGCCCTCTTTGTAGTTCCATGCTTGGAGAGCCCCCTTGCCTTGCCAGGCAGCTTCTAACAGCCAGCCTCGCCAGCAGGAAAATAAACGGCACGAGATGGCTTTGCAGGAGGTGAAGTTGCAGCTTCACCCCGAAGAAAAAAGAAGATGGGGGGGGGGAAGAAAAGAAGAAAGGTGAGATTTAGCATCTCTGCATGTTTTCAGGGCAGGCTGTGTTGCTCTAATGAAGGATCCTCCTCCACTGGGGCACCTGGTGTGAGAAAGCCCAAATTGCTCCTGCTAAGTGAGATGCAGGGTGGTGCCTGCGCACACCCACAGCTGAAATTGCAGAAATTGCTTGGGGAGGGCAGGGGGGGAAGGCATTAGGACACTGAATGCCCTGTGCTTTCCTACAGTCATGATGTGGATTTGCTTTGAGGGACCCCGAAGTTTGGGGAGCACAGGAGCCCGATGCTTCTCCCTGCACGCTGGGACCCGTGGGCTGATTGGCCTCTGCGGAGCATCCTTTCCTGCTCAGATCAAGCCCCTTGCACCAAACCCCTGTCAAATAGATATCCCTGTTCTCCCCAGGGTGACGTGGGGTTTGGGGAGCCTGTGCTCTCCTCCACAGGATGCTGTGCTTGGTGTGAAGCCCGGTACCTCTTGTCGGCATCCAGGGATGGATGCAGGGAGCCTGCCGAGCCCGTGTGCCAGAGGAAGAGGAGGGCTATGTCGCTCTCCTGCATCAGAACAGCTTGTTCCCGTCCCCTCACCAGCTTTCTCTGCTGCAACACTTCACCCAACTTAAAAGGGCACTAAAATTCCCTCTCCCAGCAGCAGGGAAGCCCGGTATGTAAACTGCTGGAGGTGTCCAGTGAGTGGTTCATATGGTGGCTTTCAGGGCTGTAGACACCGAGGAGGATGAAGGACTGTGAAGGGCAGCCCTGAGGCTGCAGCAGCTCAGTTGGGTGCTCTGCCACGGTGGTGGTGATGCTGAAGACCAAGCTGCAGGGAAAGGAGGGAGCAATGTGGTGTTTTGCTCTGTCTGGGAGGTGTTAATAGTCTCTGGGCAGGATGAAACTGCTCATTCCAACCAAAATATCCCTGCAGGTGCAAATGAAAACCTTGGACGGCTGCTCCTGCACCGGCTCCACCTGGTACCCAGGAGATGCAGCACACTCTCCTAAGAAGAGTTATGGGCCCAGCTGTGTGTTGTCAGGAGATGAGCTGAAGATTGTGAGTCCTCTGCGGGCAGGGCTGAGCCTTGCTGCGCTCTCTGCCTTGGTGGGGTTGCTCAGGGTGACCCTGTGTGGGACCACAGCATCACGGTCAGGTCCAAGGTCGCCTCCCGGTGCTGTCCCCAAGGGATGTGACAGCAACAGGCAAATAAACGCAGAGAATTCAAACCTGCTGAACCCCTCCGGGGAACTGGGCTACTTCATCACCAGCCTGTAGGTGACGCAGGAGCTGGGTTTTCTGGGTTTTTTTCAGCCTCAGGGGGTTGGAAGTAACTTTTCTATTTGATGGTTGAGATGTGTAAGTCGTGAGCAGTCGGGGCTTACAAAAGGGATAGACAGGAGTGAAACTGCTGGCAAAAAAGAAGTGAGATTCTGCATCTCTGCAAACCTAATAGATCTGAAGCTGCAGGAGGGGAGCTGGTGTGGGGAGAAAAGCTAATGGCCTTAAACATGCAATGCCCACTAGATGTTTTCATATTCAGTGTGAAAATCTTCTCGTAGGATTACCACGTTCATCTTTTATTTACTGCTTCAGATTTGCATGTTTTCGGGCCGGGCTCTGTTGCACTAACAAAGGCTCCTCCTCCCCTGGGGCACCTGCTGTTGAGGTCTTATTTGCTCCCACCAAACCGATGCTAGGTGAGATGTAACGTGGTTCCTGACCATGCCGGTTGGGCAGAGCCCACCCACGGCTGTAACTACAGAATTTCCTTAGGAAAAAGAACATGAGGGCATTGAATGTGCTTTGGGTTTGTGAAGGATGTTTGTCTCTGCCACAAGTCTGTTGAGAACCCAATGGTTTGGTGTCACCTTCTAGGGCATGGCTGAGTCCCTAGGGATGGGACATGTGCTTTGGATGGGACGGGAGGAAGCAGTGACCCCATCACTAGTGGGCTTTGCATCAAGCTCTGATGCTCTCCTCGGTGAGGAAGGGGGAGCAATGGGTCAGGGGCAGCCCGTGGTGCATCCTCTCATCTGGCCTTTCACGCTACGAACAAATGACTATTAACCCAGGTGACAATTTCCATTTCTCCCTTCTCTGCTCCCTCAACGCCACGACCTAATCGAATCCCATCTCTCCGCTCGCTGAACTCATTACTGCCATATCAGAGTGCCCCGTTCCCAAATAAATCCAACCTCTCCTGCCCCGTTGCGGGGGGAGTGGGTACTATGGGGGGACACGACACGGCAGTGATAGACCTGATTCTGATGCCTTCGTGCTGGAACAAGAAAACAAGTGTCGGCGCCCAGCTTTGTAGTTGTTAATAAACCATCTGGCATTGCTTATTTTAATTGCATTGTGCTCCGATGGAGGGTCGGCGAGGAGAGAGGGTGCCCTACATTCCCGCACGCGGCATTTGGTCGGGGATAATTGTGCTGCGTGAGCGGCAGGATCCCAGCGCCGGGGCCTTTGATTCCCGGCCAAGGGAGGCAGGTGCTTTCAATACTCACCCTGCTAAGCCTCTCTGATAGGGAAAAGTGTTTGCAAGATGCATATGGTGGTGGAGAAGAGGCCGAGGAGGGAGTTCAGCCCGGGTAGGCAGTGAGTCCTTGGTCAGGGCTGCCCCACGGCCCCGTGCCGCTGCTGTCCCTTGTCACATTTGGCCCTTCCAGTGGTGCCTGGTGATGTGTTTGCTGTGTGTGGCTCTCCCCGGTGGCCCTCACCCTGTGCTGCCTCTAAGCAGCTTGAATGGTGCCCGATGCTTTTCCCCTCTCTGCTCTCCCAAATCCTCCCTCCATCCATACCCAGGCACCGGCTCTGGTTTGCTTGTTGGGGATGGGATGGGATGGAGCAGCTGCATCCCTGCACCAAGGGCTGTTTCTGCAGCTCACGGAGCCTCTGCCCACCTCCATAACCCACACAAAAGTGAGCATCTTGGCACGGTCCTTGGGTTGCTTTCAGTGCTGGAGCGAAAACAAGCCAGGTATGGTAAGGGAAGGCTGCAGCTGCATCCCTGGCTGCATCACCGGGCTTTCCCATCCCTGTGCCTCAGTTTCCCTTTCTGCTCTTCACTTTTCATGCTCGGTTTCAGAATGCTGGGATGCAAGACTCCGTGCAGGCATGGCTGTGGGGAATGTGGGTCTTTGGTTTGTTACCTGGTGGGGAAAAAAAAAAGCACTTTTTGGCCTCTGGGATATTTTGCCCCTTAAATCCTTTGATCTAAGACTTGTATGATGTGACTCTGTCCGTGAGGATGCGGCAGTGCTGATCAGGCCATCCCTCCTGCCTGATTTCTCCTTACTATGGACCTTGTTTTTCTTGCTAAACCTTTCCTGGGGGTCTTCAGCTTCACTCGCTCCCTGGGGACACCCAGCACCCCCCAGATCTACGTTTTGTGGGCACCAGCAGGGAGAATAAAGCAGGTCTGGCACAGGGTATCACGTGGGGCAGGGCACTGCCTTGTCCCATCAGTGCAGAACTGGGGCTGGGCTCCCCTCTCCCTGGCTCCCTCTTCGTCCTGGTCTGGAGTGGGGCATCTCAGATGTCCCTGCTTCCCACAGCAGCTCCTCCACGTGCCCATGGTTTGCTGTGGGGATGCTCAGCAGCACCGTGGTGCAGCATCGTCACTCTGGGAGTAAACTGGGAGCATAACCCTTGAGCTGCTGGTCCACTCCTGCTGCTCTTTGCCTCCCGAATCCCCTCTCCCTTCTGCTGTGCCAACCCCATCAGCTCTTTAGCCCAAACCCCTCCATCCACCTACATAAAAAAGGCCGGTCTCTGCTGGATGCCCCAGCCTGCTGCGTGAGCAGGCATTTTCATGTCTTTATTTTCCCAGGGTTTGCTGATAAATCCTGTCTCCATAACCCCGGCCTTGATTGACTCATTATCAGGCAACGCGCGGCGAGGAAGCGACCCGTGACCCTGCCTGGGGAGATGGGGTGACCCTGCAGGAGTAACCCTTATCAGACCCTTTTTAAAAGCTTCCCTTTTTAACATGCCAGAGGAACCTCGGCCGAGCCACGCAATACCTAAATAGCGATGGGGTGTGGAGGGCGAGGACAAGGAGGTGCAGGAAGCATCAGGCACGTGAGGTGGGATTATTTCTGCTGGCAGAGCATGAGGGTGGTGGTTGTGGCTGGGGAGAGCCTCTGCCTGGGTGGAAACATCCCAGTTCCCGTTGGAAGGGCCGAGCATCATGGTGGAGCGGGGCTGGATGGGGCTCGGGGGGAGCTGAGCTCACCCAAAGCCTTGCCTGGGTCCACCTGCTCCATGCGGATGGGCGTCCCGGCTTTCCCATCAGGTTTATTAGGAGAAATCCTACCAGGAGATAAGAGCATCTGTGGGGAAAGGTGACGTGGGACAGTCTTGGTGTTGGGGAGCCATAAATCAGGCTGTCCCTCACCCTGCCACCAACGTTCCTGGGACGGAGGGGAGGCTGTGAGCTGCGTCCCTGCTGTCCCCAAACCCCGGGTGTGTATCAGGAGGGGGGCTAATTTATCTTCCCTTTTCCTCCCAGCTGTTTTTATAGGGGATGACCTTTCAACCCTTGCCTCATCTTTATGGAGGCGATAAAAAAGTAAGGACATTACTGACCCGATTTCCCTTTGGCATCTCCTCCTGGGGCAGGGGGGCGGCGGGAGCTGCAGGGTTCGGTGTGTGCTGGGCTGGCGGAGATGCTGGCAGGGGAGGCAGGGATGCTCAGAGTGTGGAAGCAGGAATGAAGCCACAGAGGGCAAAAGAAGAGGTCAAAATCCCATTCCTTGCCTTGTTGCAAAGAGGATAACACCTTGCTCGGGACAGAGCCCCCTGAGGCAGATGGGAACGGCCCTCCTGCCCCTCACCCTGTGTCGTGGCACGGATCGCTCCCTTCCATGGGCTGAGGGCTGGCTTGCCTGTGTGGGTCGTTGATCCGACCCCCCAGCTCCCCGGCAGGGATTAGCGTGGATGGGTTTTTGCCAAGTCCTGGCTGTCACTGTGTTCCCACCTTTGATCAGGAGTCGGCATTCCTGAAGTGCTCCATCTCCCACATGTTGCGCTGATCAAAGGCAGCTGTTGCCCGGACCCTCCCCTGAGTCCATTTACACACACACACCGCCCCCCAAAATACAGAAATACAAAGGAAACTGAAGAGGTGGAAGGGGTGATGGATGGAGGAGAGACCGGGGAAGGGGCAGCACCAGGCAAAATCCTTCTCCCTGGTCTCCTTGAGGAGGATCCCATCCACAGCCATCAGGAAGGCTGGTGGGGAATCTGTCATGGTCTAAAGAGAGATGCTGGAGGCTGGCTCGGGGCACCTGGGGAAAGAGTCAGACCTTATCTGTCATCTGGAGGAAATGGTGTCATTGAGGGGTGACAGCACTTGCCTGGGCCAGATGCAGCTGCGACAGAGCATAGTCAACATCTCCCATAACTTTAGGTGGCATCAAGATGGAGACTGAAAACCTCTCTTTGAAAGGCTCTCTGATCCCAGCAGCTTGTGTGTGCTCAATGCCAAGGTCCAGGCAGTCCCCCCTGGATGGCTCTGTAGGGAGAGATGTTGCTGGAGGCATGTGGGCTAGTGGTGATGTTCCTCACTAGCCCACGGGCAGAGAAATGTCATGAGGGGTTTGACCTTATGGACCACCTCCAGCCACCAACATCAGCTGCTTTGAAGGGAGAGGAAGGAGGTCTGAGACCTGCTCTGGTGGTGGCTCCTCTCTGGGGCAAGTGTGGCCCCGTTGATTGTGTTTTGGCAGATGATTTATTGTTCATGCACGTGATTTACCTCAGCTCAGGTAATGCCAAGGACTTGGACTATCTGGGTTTCCAAGTCCTTTCTGAATCCTTCTCCACAGCAAGCCTAGCTGACATCAGTGACTCTTTTGTGCTCAGAGCCCTGATGGAGGAAAGCTCCCCTGCCCTTCCTCATCCTCACACCCATCTGCTTGCTACTCAGCATTACCGTTTAGCTTCAAGGCATTGAAAAGACGCAATCTCTGCCCCAAAACTGCAGATACAAAGAGGACAGAGAGCAGGACCACGGGACGTGCTTCCAGGCTGTTTCCTTAGCTGGGACAGGCAGGTTCAGGTGAGGGTTTACCTGGTCGAAAGCCAGATTCTGCTGCCCACGGTGACGCTGCAGCAATCACATCCCCCAGGCAAGGACGAAAGCATCCTTCTCCCTCGAGCAGAGGGTCCAGCAGACCAGGCTGGGCAGAGTCCAGGGATGAAGCCCTTCAGAAGGACAGTTTGTCCTCCTGCTCCTCCCTTGGCCCCATCTAGTTGTGCAGCACACGAGGGGCAGGCGTATCGGGCGCTGCATTCCCAAGCACCAGCTATATCATTAAAGGAAACGTTTTATTTCCTTCCTCCAAGACTGGGCAGGACAATCTGCTCATACGAGGAGGGTCCAGCTATCTCTGCTCCCAAATCCTCACATTTCCAGCAGCAAAACCGAGGAGGTTTGGGCAGCATTTCCAAATGCTGTTAATATAACGTTATCCTCGTAAGGATAGTGCCTCGGTGGGGTCCCAGCACACCAAAACCAGGTGGTGAGAGTTGCTGGGTCACATCCATCCCTGTCCTCGCTGGCACCTGTAGGTTAATTTGACCAGCTGAAGAAGGTCCTCAGCTGGGTTACAGCCCTCTGCGGTAATCCCCCCAGGCTGCATTTTGCTTATGATCCACATCTAAAAGAGAAGAGAAGGACTCAAGGTCTGAGCGTCAAGGAAACTAAGCAGCATCGACTGCCATCGAGAGATGTGCTCAACCCCTAAGACCCCCAAACCTGCTCGGCAGCACCCCACAGGCATTAGAACGGCTGCCTGACAAGGCGGCACAGGGGATGCTGTCCCAGCAAGGGTGACCCCGGCTCGGACGGATCTTACCTTCCCTGTTCACCTTCAGCAGCGTCCAGCGGTGGCCGAGGAGCTCCTGATCAGACAGGCATGAAGGGCTCCTTGGGGCTGTGCTCGTCCTTCTTGGGCAGGGCTGGCAGCGCCTGCCTCCAGACCGGGGCAGAGGAGGACAGGCTGGCTTGTCACCACAGCAGCTGTCCCGGCTCGGGGTCACAGCTCTGCCTGCCTGGGATGGCAAGAGTGACAGGCTGTGCTGTGGCACCTGGGGAAATTGGGGAGAAACCTCCGGTGCCCCTTTTGGACATCACAGGGGCTAGAGACCAAGAGAAGCATCTCTCCAAAGATGGCAGTAGACTTTGCGTCTGACCTCTCTGTTTTCATACCTAGGGATAGATGGGATCTGTGGCAGCTTCTTTCTTTCTCTCTCTCCTTCTCGGGAGCACTTTACCCCCGGTTCACCTCCCGGAGCACAATGTCGGGGACCCTTTGCCCCTCCACCCACACCTGCCTCTCCCCACCGAGAGATGCCCCCGACACCGCCGTCCCTTGCCCTAACCCTGCTTTCCAAAGTTCAGCTCCTTGGCTGCAGGCAGCCCATAATACCCTTTTACAGCAAGGTGACCCCTGCTCTTTAGCGCTGTGCAACCCCCTGTCCGGGCGGCCGACGATCCGGCCACCTAACGCGTTGTGACAGCTCGACTGGAGGGAGCTCGCACGGGGACCACGGCTTCCCCCTCCTCTCGGTGGTGGGGTTGGCAGAACATTGGGTCCCCCCCTCTGCTGAGCGTGGACTGGGGGGGGGTTGGGATTTGGAGGAGCAAGGGCAAAGGGACAGTCATCACCCAGACCCCACCACCAGCCCATCAGACACCCCAATATGGAGCTAACTGCGGGGACAGGAGGGCAAACCTGGTGGGTTGATGTTGTGTCACCTCTGTCAGGCACGTCACCTCCCAGTTGCCTTTTGTCTCGCGTGGCTATAAGCCAGTATAAGCTGGAAAACTTGGGCAAAGTTGCTGTTTTCTTCCATTTCCCCACCCAGCTCCCAGTGCGGCCGCCCACATCCATCCCATCCGCTGCTGGGGACCCGTCGCCGGGAGCAGGTCGGGCACTGCTGCGGGGACACTCGGTGGCACAGGGACAGGAGTATCTCACACTATCATCATCAATGGTAATAGTTTCCATGGGGAAAAAAATACAAACCCAAAACCCAATTTATTCAGTCTCTTCCCCAGTCTCTGCTCTGGAGTGCGGGCTGTTCGACCTGCACCCAGCGAACCACCCAAACTGGCTGTACAATACCCCGCCTGTTCCCTACCCGCTCGCTGTGCCAGCAGCAGAAGGGTTAAGGATGATCTTTGGGACAGTTATTCAAGCACTGGGAGCTGCTTTCCAAAACCTCTTCTGAGCCTACTCAGGACAGGGCCTCAGTTTCCCTCTTATCCACCCAGGACTGGGATCCCTGATTAGAAATGAGCCTGCCTTGAGGAAGGACCTTCCACGGCGCAGCAGAACCACCCGCCGAAGGAGCCAGCTCCCTTATCTCACTGATGTCCCCAAAATCTCCAGTTTTGCTGGAAAAACAGGATGTTCCAACTCTCACGTTTGTGAACTTATAACTTGGACCCACCCCAGGGAGCAGAAACCACAAAGGAAATAAAATCCAAAGTTGGTATTTGTAAAGCTTGTGCTTCTGTGTTGCGTCTGGGGAGGGCTAAAATATGTTGTTTTCAAAGCAGCGAGATTAGCAAAGCTGAGCACCTCCATGGGCTTTGCGAAACTCAAACCCCTCCTCGGACACTGAGGCTTCTTTGCTGGGATCAAGAGTCAGCTTGGCTACCTGGCGCGGAGCCTGGCTTGGGGGAGCACCTTCCTCCCAAGCTTCAGAGGAGAACTGGCTCTTTCTGGTCCCAGGCACCCTCAGAGGGCATGGCCTCAGCAGCTGAACGCTGGGGCCAAGCTCTTATCTCAGGAAAAATCAACCCCAATGGCAGGAGAGGCTGTTCAGAGGGACATTGCAGCCTCAGGTGAGGTCATGGCTGGAGGTGAGGACCTTCTGAGAGCAGGATGGGTGTCCACAGCCAGGGTTCACCTCTGTCCCTGCTGTCCCAGAAATGCCTGGTGAGGAGGCAGGGACAGGCAAGGACAGTGCTGCCTGGGCAGCGTGGGCAGGAGCCGGGCAGCGCCGCCGGCTGCCAGCAGCAGGTGAGGAGGAGATGGGGAGGGAGGGAGAGAAGGGGAGCAAGCGTCTTGGAGAGGACAGGAGTGACAAGGGCAAGGTCGGGATGTGTTAGTGATGGTGCGAGTGTGGTCCTGTCAGTGCCAGCCTTCATCCCCAGTGACAGGCCTGACAGCCTGACCAAGGACAAGGCAGAGGGCAAGGGGGGGGAGGGAGCTGGGTCCCTGGTACCGTGACACCTCAAGGAGACCTCTTTGAAGGGCCAGGTGAACGGGAGCAGAAGCATCTCCCCCTGCGTGCCCCCAGTCGGGGCTGTGGGGTGAGAGGGCTTTGTGCTGCGTGATTTTCCTTCAAGCAGAGTCCCGGCAGCATCCCACCCTCTCCTGTTTCCCATGCGCTGAGCCCAGCCATTGCCCTGGCTCTCCTTCCCCGGAAAATGTAAGTATTTCCCCTCTCTGCTGCCTTGGGGGAAGAGCGTACGCTCAGGCTGCATCCCAGTTAACCTGCCTGCATCCCAGTCCCACCAAGACACTGGGATGTAGCAGTGTCTCCTCCAAACATCTTGCTCCACGTGCTCCCCGCTGCCTTGAGCCGCCAGGATGGGCACAGGGCTTGGGACCAGCCTCAAAGGGGCATCAGGAGATGGTTCCCCTCCCCACGTTGCTTGCGGGGTGGAAGACCTCCGTGCCAGGGTGGCTTGGGCTGGGCAGAGGCAGCGTCCACCCTTGGGGTAAATCATGTGCGGAGCCCAACTGGGGCTGGAAAAACAAGTGAGGGCTGCGGTGGAGCTGAGAGCTGTTCTGAGCATCTTCCTCTGGGAATGAAGGAAAGCCAGATTTTGGGCCCAAACCACTGCCCCTCGTGTAAGAGAGGCAGAGCCGGACTGATGGGCTGTGGGCAAGAGGAGGTCATAGAATGGTTAGAGTTGGAAAGGACTTTAAAGATCGTGAAGTTCCGACTCCCCTGCCCTGGGCAGGGACACCTCCCACCACACCAGGTTGCTCCAAGCCCCCTCCAACCTGGCCTTGAACCCCTCCAGGGAGAATAGCTCTGCTTCCCCAAAACATACTAGTCCTCCAGCAATGGATGTTGAGGGCAGGAGAGATCCCTCGGTGTTTAATACCCCTCAAGGGATTTTTCTTCCATGATTTTTGGCCCTTTTTCCCCGTGAGAGCTCCTGCAACCACAACGTCCACAGGTTTTGGGGTTCCTGGGGGAGAAGCCGCTTTTCCTTGCCCATTTCCTTTCCCTCCTTGCTCCTGCTGCGTGGGTTTTAGGTGGGCCAGAAAGGAAAGGGG
>VXAK01025077.1:59482-84525 GCA_013399435.1 Arenaria interpres
CGGTGAGATTCCCTGGGAGAGTCCTCGGTTCGGGGTGTGTGGGGGGAAGGTGTCTTGGGGGGGGAGCCGGGAGGAAGAGGTTCTCATGCGGACCTGTGCTGGGGGGGTTGTCCTTATAGGAGAGTAGGGAGACACCCCTGGGGGTCTGCTGTTGGGGGACCCTGGGCAGGGAGATGCCTTGGGGCAGAGTGGGCTAGGGAGGTGGCCCAGGGGAGGGGCGGTGGTAACCCCTCAGGGTGGGGGAGCAGAGCTTGTTGTGATCACTGCCCTCCTCTCGCTCTCCAGGAGCTGGACACAGGTGTGCACCGTGCTGCTCTGCTGCCATCTGGGTCCCCCATGAGGGTGTCACCATGCCTGTGGTTGACCTGGGGGCTTGGCTGCGGCAGGACAGTGCTGGGGGGCGTCCTGGGCTCCCTGAGAGTTGGGGGCAGCCTTTAGCTGTGGGGACGTTGCGGCCAGAGATCTGTATGTGTAGTGGATTCATGGAGGAGATCATAGAATCATGGAATGGCTTGGGTTGGGAAGGACCTTAAAGACCACTCAGTCCCACCCCCTGCCCTGGGCAGGGACACCTCCCTCCAGACCAGGCTGCTCCAAGCCCTGTCCAACCTGGCCTTGGACACCTCCAGGGATGGGGCAGCCACAGCTTCTCTGGGCAACCTGGGCCAGGGGTCTCACCATCCTCAGAGTGAAAAATTTCTTCCTGAGATCTCATCTAAGTCTCCCCTCTTTCAGTTTAAAACCATTCCCCCTCTTGTATTGCTACAGTCCCTGATGATGGGAATGGGATGAAAATGAAGGGGTTTGGTAGCTGATGTGTGGTGGTTTTCCATCAGCGTTGCTACAATGCGGTGTGGTTCCTGCAGCACTTCAGAAAGCCCTCTGATAGCAAATGGTTTGCCTCTCTCCCTGCATTGCTGATTTGCCTTCCTGTTGTCCTTTCTCGTTTCCCAGATGAAGGAAGATCGCTTTCGGAAATTGTTTGCCGCCTTTGGCACGCTGACCGATTGTTGCTTGAAGTTCACCAAGGATGGCAAGTTCCGGAAATTTGGCTTCATTGGCTACAAGTCTGAAGATGAAGCTCAAACGGCACTGAACCATTTCAACAGGAGTTTCATAGACACCTCCAGGGTCACAGTGAGTTGATATTTAAACATACCTTCTTTTGCTTCTACAGAAAGTTTATATCATTGGAGGTTTTGGTGGTCTTAGAGGTGAACAGTCAGGGGCTAAGAAAGCCTAAAGGTTAAGTCCTCTGCGGAAAAACAGCAAGGCTCGATGCCAGGCCCCGTTGCTGGAGTCAGATGGGCTGTGTTTGTGCACTAGCAGTGATTTCAGTGCTGGCTGGGATGACAGTGTCAGGTTTTGAGCCGTCTTAATCTGAACTTTTGAACTTGAGCTCACTTCTTCATTTCAAGTCATTCTTTTGTTGTTCTGGACTGAGAATGATTCGCGATAAACAGGACAGCTTATTTGGCTGTGCTTAAATAAGCACGACAGACTTCCCCGTGTTAAATGAACGTGTAGCTCTGTGCTTCTGAAATGAATATCTGTGTGAAGTTGCCTGTTCTTCTCCTGCACACCCCCTCTCCATCCCGTCAGGGTTATAAGAAATGTTCCTGAACGTGGCTTGTCCAGCAATTACAGAACCAGACTGTTGAATGTATGTTTAATTAAGGATCTGATGGATTCTTTTCAGGTGGAGTTATGCAAGTCTTTCGGTGACCCTTCAAAACCCAAAGCGTGGAGTAAACACTCTCAGAAGGCTCCTGCCTCAGAAAAACAGCCTGAGAAACCTGTCACAACTGCAGCTCCTGCAGGCACAAAGAAAGTGAGTTTTGCTTGTTTCCTTGAGGCTCTGGTGTGTGGCAGTGACTTGGCAGAGAGAAGCGCAGCCTGGTGTGTGGAGAAGGGGACAGAGTAGTTGGGACAGCGGATGTTGGAGTCTTGGTTCCGGTATTTTCTGCCGTAGCATCTGTGTTCCCTCTACCATTGAGTTCCCTGAGAAATGATCCTGGCTGCGCTTCTAATAAACCGTTCTAAAAATGATTTCTTTTCCTAGGATAAAAAGAAGAAAGATCCAGCGGAAAACTTAAAGGAGGTGAGTTGAGGCTGAATTGCAATCCCATCAAGAGCTGAATAACTTTTCTGTACTGCTTCCAGTGCCTTTACTTCAGGCAAGGTGTGTGATTTAACCAGCTCTGTGACAGCCCAATTTTACTGTGAGAAACTGTGATTTTAACAACCCCAACACTGGGGACCAGTTTTTTAGTTGTCAGTACTCCTGTGTGACCACGCACTGGGTCCAGGACAACCCTGTTTCAGCAGTTCTGGCTTTTAACCATATGTACATTTTGTCACGCTTAATTTTTTAAGGTTTTTTTTTCTTCTTTAAAGTGCTTTCTAAACATAAACTACAAAAAAGAAAGAGTAGAACTGGGAGATCTTGAGGTCTTTACTCACTTTAGGTGGTCTCCTTGTGAGTGTAAAGTGGATCTTAGGGATTTTGGGGAAAGAATCTTAGGGATTTTTTTACATTGCTAGAAATGAGATAATATCTTTGTATTAAAACTTACTACTAGCTCTCCTGTCTCTGTCTTCATTGCTTCTCTGCTTGGTTTCTTTTTCAACAGCTGGAAGAAGATAAGAAATTCCAGGAGTTTTTGGTGGTTCACCAGAAACGGTCTCAGGTGGCCACTTGGGCTAATGACACTTTGGCAGAGGAGCCCAAGAAGGGAAAATCGAAGCCAGCGGCTGATTATCTCAACTTTGACTCAGATGAGTCTGAGGAGCTGAGCGAGGAGGAGGAGGGGGAGGATGGGAATGAACCCTCTGAAGATGAGGAGGAAACGAAAGGTACCAAAAGGAGCTGTCACCCTTTGCTTGTCTGTGTCATGGTGAATGCGAGAGCAGGTGTGGTTGGACTTGACCCGGGGTCCTGCCTCCAAATGGAGACAGTGTAATCCGGAGGGTGGTTTCTCAACCATGAGGCTCATTCTGTGTGCTATGGATGTATGTTGTTTTCCCAAATTTGGGGAAACGTGGGAAATGCAGTTTCTGATACTAATGGGATGGCATTTATGCTTTTCCCTGGGTCCTTAAGTCAGTGTCTAGGGAAGAGTAACAGGGCAAACATTTGCTTCTTTCCCTTAAATGCTCTCCTGGCCTGCAGCCACTTTCATCGCCAGGATTTCCAGAGCTGGAGGTGGTTTCTGTTTATTTAGTAACCTGTAGCTGATGTCTGTGAACTTGTCTGCTCTGCTTTTGATGCTTATTTCTGGAAACGTTGTTGTGTCCTTGGGCCTTGTGTCAGGGTTGATGGGAAGGGACAGAGTTCAGCATCTTGGATCCTGAAAGGAAAACCATATCCAGTGGAGTAGGGGGTTAACTTAGACTGAGAGCTCTGGGCTGCAGTCTGGTGTGTGTCTTCCTACAACCCAGTGGTGGTTTTGGAGCCTTTCTCCCTCCTTGTATGGTATTTCCTTATGCTGTTCTTTTGGAGTAAATAGCATTTCCCTGCTGCTTCTCACCTGTTTGGGTAATTAAAATGATCTTTGGTGGGGAGGAGTGTTTTGGAGAAACAGCTTCTTCTGTCCTTTACCTGGCAAAACAAAACTGAACAATGAAATACCTTCTCTGGGGTCTGTTTGAAGTATTTAGCTAAAATTGAGACAAAATGCTCTGCCATGGAGTTCCTTGAGCTCCTTTCTAATTTGTTTTATACGTGAGCGGTTGCTTTCAAAAGTAGTCATCCAGACATGTCAGTCTGGAATCGCTGAGATAAAATAGCTCTGCTCTTCTCAAGCCTTTCTTCAGGGCGATGAGAGGAAGGTGGTGCTTGTGATTGTGTCTGTTCTCACCTTTTACCTGTCTGGGAGAAGAGCAGCGGCTTCTCCCTGCAAAACTTCTCTGGTCTCTCCTCTCTGACAGCAAAGAAGGGAGGGAAGAAGGCAGCTACCAGCAAAGAGCTCTCGGATATGGATTATCTGAAATCTAAAGTGGTGAAGGATTCTTCCTCCTCGTCCAGTTCAGAGGAAGAAACAGAGAGTGAGGAGGTGGAAGAGGAGAGTGAGAGCGAGGAGGATTCCGGCATTGCAGAAACCGTTGGCACCCACACAGATAAAAGGGGGAAGCCAAAAGCCCAACAAACACAGCAAGAGACACCAGTGGAGAAGAAGAAGAAAGGCTCCACGCTAGAGGTACAGCAGAATTAGACTTTGGTCTTACCTAGAGCAGGAGCTTTATGGGATAGTGTGCGTCTGTCGGTCACTCCAGGGGTGAGCTGAAAGCTTGACGTCTGTGGGACCCCGTAGGTACCAGCTTTCTTGGCTCACTGGGCAGGAGCCATTAAAAAAGTTTGCTGGATCTCCTCTTAGTTCTGATTGAATTCCTGGAAGAAGGGGCTTCCAAGCCAGTGCTGCCAGTGCCCTTTCCAGAGGCTTTGCTGTTTTTCCCGTGTCTGTCTGTCTCTGCAGGAAACGCTGTTCTGCAGAACGTAAGTTTTTTAGCACCTGGGTTTGACTCCCCCAGCCAAACCTTGTGCCTTCATTGGCACTTTCTGCCCAGGCTCATGCAGTTGGGAGAATCTCTTGATATTCTCTCCCCCTTTTCAGCCTCCTGTTTGTTGGACAAGACCAGTTTGTTGTACTATGACTTTTTCTTGTTTTACACTCAACTTTTCTCCTTTTTTTCACTTTTTTCCCCCATCCTTCTGGCCAGAACCAAGGCAGCTCAGCGGAAGCCAGCACACCACACACGGTGAAACTTCGTGGTGCCCCCTTTAACATCACTGAGGCAAGTTTTGGTGCCGAGCTGGGAAGGGAGGCTCGAGGGTGTTCTTGGGGTGTAACTCGGCACGATCTTTGCAGAGGCTTCTCTCTTCAATTACGGAGCTGTTTTGAGGGTTGTGTGGGTGCTCGGGGAAACTTCAACTGCCTTGTGCAGAGATGTCGTACGTATGCATGTAGTGTTTTCATAGCGTACATAAAAAGCAGAAGTCTGAAATATGCTGCTTCCTGTAGCTAAGAACTCATTTAAACAATTATAATTCTTCCTGCAGGAAAAGATTCGTGAGTTTTTCTTGCCTCTGAAGCCAGTGGCAATCCGGATAGGAAAAAACGCCCAGGGGAAGAATACAGGTAATGTCCAGGTGTGGAAGGGGGGTTGGATCTGTGAGTTAGAGGAGCTCTCAGTCCATCCTGGCTCTTTCCATCTGCAGTTCCAAATTGCTGGCTCGCCGCCTGATTCTTGCAAACCTTTCTGTGACTTTGCAGCTCTCCTGCCCTAGTTCCTGTCCAGGCCAGAGTAATGTTGGCTGAGCTCCCTTAGGAGTAGGAGCAGGAGCCTTTTCTTTGATCTGCCTCCAGAACTTTCCTAAACATCCCAAAATCATGCCAAGGAAAGGCCTCTTCCTCTGGGATAGCTGCAGCAGCACCCAGGGGCTTTGTTGACCTGTGCCTATCGGCTGCAGAGCAATTTTTAGCCAGGGTGGGTCTCCTGACAGGCTGTGGTTACCGGAGGTACCCAGCAGAAGGAGTTGGAGCAGTTCCTCGGTGCTGGCAGGGAACTTGGCTATGTGCTCTCTTCTTTTCACAGCCTGACAGCGGATGCACCTTTTATTTGCTCTTGGAGACACCTGTGAAAGCCTACTTCAGCTGTTAAGTCAGGCTGCTTTGGTTTGCATGTAGAGAATAAGCTTTTAAAAGGCAGCCTTCCTGTCTGACTTGGCCATTTTCAGGCTGGATTTAAGCTATAATGGGAGTTGAATACTTTATCTGTAGGAATCTATATTAAAGAACACCCGATTCACCCCTAATTAGCCAATTAGTGGTTGTGTGTTCCCCACATGATGCTCACTCGAACCTTGCCTTCCTCCAAGGTTGTATCTTTGTTGACTTGAAGAGCGAAACAGAAGTGCAAAGGGCCTTGAAGCGAAAAAAAGAATACATAGGTAAGGGCTGTTTGTTCCTCCTCGTTGTGGCTGATGTCTGTGGCAGGGTGCTCAGCTGCTGAAGTGCTCGCTGCAGAAATACCTCCCCTTGTTCTAGTTTTTCCCAGGCAGATGGCGGGGGTGGTTTTCTTCCACTCAGCTGATGGGGGATAAACCAGGTGCTGTGTCAGGAGCAGCACAGAGCTGGCAAGTGACTGAGCTCCGTGCCTTGCTTTTTGGCCCTCGTTTTTTTTGTTGTTGTGTGCTTCGAGTGTGTCTTGCTCTCGGTATAAAAATGATATTGTTTAAATCTGGTTGGGATAGCGTAAGGGATTTGTACAAACGATTCTGTAAGCCTGTGTTTGAAACCTGTTCTCAGCCCAGACCTTCGCTGAACTGCTAGAATCGTATTTGCAAAAATCCCACGCGGAATGGGAGTATCTGCTCGGAAGCCTGTGGACTAGGTTGGCGCAGGCAGAAAAGCTGGAGCTCTCTCTGGAGCTGTCGAGCAAATGTTATCCTGGTTTTTATGAAGATTGATCTCTTGCAGCCCCCACCCCTTCTTTTTTTTTTTTTTATTTTTATTTAAATCAGGCAGAAATCTGCTCAAAGTTTGCAGAATTGTAATTGCCTGTGGCACTGCTGTAAGCCCAGGCTCTTTGTGCATTGATATGGATTGCTCGTGGCCTTGGGAAGCATCTAACGTGCCCCTCTCTTTGTGGATTAGGTGGACGATGTGTTGAGATACTCCGATGCAGGAATAACCCAAAAGAAACCGTTACAGCAAAACCTGATAACCAGCCATGGCAAAGAAGGAAGAGGGATGATGAGGAAGAAGAGGACTTGTCTGAATCGGGGAGACTCTTTGTCAGGAATCTTCCCTTTACCTCCACTGAGGAGGACTTGGAGAAGATCTTTTCCAAGTACGGTAAGTATTTGCTGCAGAACTGGGATTTGCAAGGCTACATCTTTCCTTCGTGCATGCAGAGGTTTTCCTGCTGGGTGGGAATGGACAAAGCTCCTTGTCCCACAGCTCTTGAATATGGACCGACTCCCATCATCTTCATCGTCTGTTGTGGTGGTGTGAGATACTGATCACAGAGATTTCTAGATACTGTAGGTAAGAGCTGAATCATAGGATGGTTTGGGTTGGAAAGGACCTTAAAGATCATCCAGTCCCACCCCCTGCTCTGGGCAGGGACACTCCCCACCAGACCAGGTTGCTCAAAGCCCCATCCAGCCTGGCCTTGAACCCCTCCAGGGGATGGGGCAGCCACAGCTTCTCGGGGCAACCTGGGCCAGGCTCTCACCACCCTCATAGCAAAGATTTCTTCCTGATATCCAAACTAAATCTACCCTCTTCTAGTTTGAAGCCATTCCCCCTCATCCTGTCCCTACACTCCCTTATTAAGAGTCCGTCCTCAGCTTTCCTGGAGCCCCTCTAGGTATTGGAAGGCCACTATAAGGTCTCCCTTGGAGCCTTCTCTTCCCCAGGCTGCACAACCCCAACTCAGCCTGTCCTCACAGCAGAGGGGCTCCAGCCCTCGGAGCATTTTTGTGGCCTCCTCTGGTCCCACTCCAACAGCTCCATGTCCTTTTTGTGCTGAAGACTCCAGAGCTGGACACAGAGCTCCAGGTGCGACCTCCCCAGAGCGCAGCAGAGGGGGCAGAATCACCTCCCTTGCCCTGCTAGCCACGCTTCTGAGATACACCCCAAATTCATGTTCATGTTTGGCATGTCAGGTGGAAGCTTGAAGCTTCCCTTTTCTAGTTGAAGCTTAGACAGATTTAAGGTTGTCTTGGCATTGGTGTCCTTGGGGGTAGAGAGGGTTAGGTTTAGGAAATCTTTATTCCTTTGGGCCAGGAGGTGCCAGTTCAGGGCATGTGATGGCTGTGCGAGGACATCTTTCATGGAAAGGCCTTGCCTTCTGCAGGACCCCTCTCGGAGATCCATTTCCCTATAGACAGACTGACCAAGAAATCCAAAGGATTTGCTTTCATCACCTACATGATTCCCGAGCACGCAGTGAAGGCCTACGCAGAAATGGATGGGCAAGTGTTCCAGGTACAGTGACTGTTGGCTTTCCTGTGCTGTTGGACTGCTGCTGGTGGGAATGTTTCTTAGTAGCGTGGCCAAGAGTTTGCTTCTGTGCTTTGGTGAAAAGGTTGAGTTTCTTCTGCTTTGTTGTATGGAAACAGAGTTGCTCTTGATAGACCAGCCTGGCAGGTGCCATAGTCTGAGCTAGAGGTGGAGAAGACCTGAGTTGCAGTCTCTGACATTGTGTGGCTACTCTGACTTGCCATGATGTCTCCTTTGGGAAGGAAGGTTCACTCCTTCCACCACAGCTGCTTGACTAGGAAAGGTGCCAGAAAATTTCCTCCACTCTGCTTAGTTCATGAACTTCTGTGGGTTCTTTCAGAGCTGCTGGACCTGTCCTTCCTTTCTTCTAGGGTAGAATGATGCATCTTTTACCGTCCACAATCAAAAAGGAAAAAATCGAAGATGTAGATGCAGAAGAGTCGTCCTCCTACAAAAAGCAGAAAGAGGCCAAGGACAAAGCCAACAGTGCCAGGTACGGAGGTGTCTTGTACTGGAGCAAGACAACACAACCTCCCAAATTCCCAAGGGGCAGGAACACGTTGGGTCTTTGCAGGGGCTGTGTAGGTTACCAGTGTCAATAAAGCACTTGCTGTGCAGCTCCCTTTCCTTTATCTCTTACCTTCTTGATTCCTCTGTCCAAGTAGCTCTCATAGTTGTGAGCAGCAGAAATTGAGAGAAATGTGGTTTTGAATGGCTTTGTGTATGAGTTCATTTCTCTGATGTCTAATCAAAGTTGGTCTGATGCTGTGATTCTTTGGGGTGGTGGTTTCAGATCAGTTGGGTCTTTCTCTTTGACTTGGTCACCTGTATTTCTGAAACTTATAGGAACTTTTATCTTTCTGTGTGACAAATTAGTTTGAAAGAAGTGGCTGGTACTTTGTAAGGGAAAGGAATGCAACCTTGCTTGCCTGGGCTTTGTGCTTTTAGGAAATGAGTTGAAAAACACGTGTGTTCCTCTGAGCCAACATCTGAACTTCCAGCTGTAACCTCTGGGGAAGGAGAGTTGAGCTGCCCACACTGTGGCCTTTTTTTTGTCAGAGTTAGGTGGATGGTTGGACTAGATTATCTTTGAGGTCCCTTCTAACCTAGACAATTCCATGATTCTATTCTATGATTCTGTTTGCCCTCCAGTCATGCCTCCCTCATCCTGTCCCTTCTCTAAGGGTGTTCCATCCTTCTTTCCCTCTGACTCCTCACCCTGGCTGCTACTGGTGGCATTCAAAGTTGTTTTTTCCCAGGACCGTTGACTAGAGAGAAACAGCGGAAGAAGGGACCGCACAACTCTTGAACTTGGCTCTTCTTTTTCCAGCTCTCACAACTGGAACACCTTGTTTGTGGGGACAAACGCCGTGGCTGATGCCATTGCTCAGAAGTACAACGCTTCCAAAAGCCAAGTGCTGGATCATGTGAGTTGGGTTATTGGTGGGCTGGGATGGGAGATCACTTTCTTCTCTGTTTCTTCATGCTCAGGGCCTTCCTCTGTGCATAAACAAGCACCATGTAGGCTGGGAGATTGTTGGTGCTGTAGCTCTCTCTGAGCCTGACAATCCCTTTGTCACTGGAAGGCAAAGTGACACTCCCAGCCCTCTTTCCCACTCTGCTTTTCTGTGGCTGAATTTTGCATTTCCCCATAACTGGAAGTTGATGGGGAATTTACACCCTAAAGCTCAGATCTTTCCTGGAAACTTCATTCTGCCTTGGGAAGCGTTCTGACTCCAACAGCAAAACTTTCAGCAGCTTCAGAGGAGCTGGAGCATTTTCCCTTCAAGCTTTCTACCAAATTCCCTTTGCATCTGCTTCCGAGAGCAGCAGGAACAACATGTGATTGACGTATTCTTGCCTGCAGGAGAGCAAAGACAGTGTGGCAGTGAGGGTCGCTCTGGGAGAAACCGAGCTGGTCCAGGAAATTCGCCGGTTCCTCATTGAAAATGGAGTCAGCCTGGATTCCTTCAGCCAGGTGAGATACCCAGCTGGAGGCAGCGATGTGGACCTTCTAGGTGACAACCTAGTCCTAGTGTCTGCAGCTCTCTTCAAAATTAGTAATTTAATCCTCAGCATCTTGCAGGATTGAACCCTTACATGGGTTAGGAGATGTTCTTGTCATTTGAAAATACAACTGCCCTCAGGGTGGTTAAAATACATAGTATAACGGCCTATAGTATGACTGTCATCTTGCTGTAGGCAGAGGAGGAGACCTGGGTAGATCTGGAGCTCCTGTTTGTATAACAGGGTGGTTGTACTGCGGTGTGGATCATAAAGGAAGTGTTTTCTACATTGCTTTTGGCCTTCTTGGATCCTCAAAAGCCTTCTTGGATCCTAGAAAGGAGTGATGTGGAGTGAGAGGGCACAGCGTTACTGGGTTTTGGTTTTTTAAATCCCATCTCCCCGTTCTTCCCCCACCGAATGCGACAGGCTGCTGGTGAGCGGAGTAAAACGGTGATCCTGGTAAAAAACCTCCCGGCCAGCACGAGTGTAGTGGAGCTGGAGGATGTCTTTGGCAAACACGGCAGCCTGGGCCGGGTGCTGCTGCCAGAAGGAGGCATCACGGCCATTGTGGAGTTCCTGGAGCCGACCGAGGCCAAGCAAGCGTTCACCAAGCTGGCCTACTCCAAGGTGAGCATGGCAAGGGGCAGGCAGCTGCCTGGCTCGTTGTGAAGCTGCAGGAAGGAGTGCTTGTTACAGATGTGGGGGGCAGAGGACTTTTGGGGGAAGTGAGTTATCCCAGAGCCGCTGCTGTCACTCGGCCTCTTGGATTTAAGGATTCTGGTGTATCCTTGTGCATCAGGGGCTGGGTAGGGCTCTCAACCTGCAAGGGATGGTTGGAGGAGTGGGCTTTCACACATCTAGAAAAGCCTCAGTGGTCTGGAGAGAGTTTCTTTCACCTTTTGTGATACAGGAGTGTGGTACGTGGTAGACTCTTGTCCTGTCAGACTCTGCTTTGGTGAAAGAGAGTTTAGCTGGCTGAAAAAGGTGCCCAGGTTTTCCACTGCTGTTATTTTCCATTACAGAGTGAGAGGAAAATAAAGCCGAGAGCAAAGCTTTTTCTTCAGGCCTTGCCCTCCGCTCTTCATTTCTCCCCTGTGTTCTCTTTACAGTTTCATTCTGTGCCGTTATATCTGGAATGGGCTCCAATGGGTGTCTTCTTCAGCCCAGCCCCTCAGAAAAAACCCCTTGAGGCTCCAGAAAAGGAGGACAAAGCAAGGCTGGTACCTGGTAAGAACTTTGACTTGGGGACAGAGGTATCTCTGGTTGCTCCACCTCTCCTTTACGTGTAAAGCAGCAACGCTGATATTCCTGACCCTTTGGGGATGGAACCAGCCTCACAAAGTCATCTGCACAGGCCTTGTTGGGTCCCTGTGCAGACTTCTTTGTGTCAAGCACCACTCTATGCTTTGGGTGATTGCCCATTGTCAAGATGTGACATTCCCTCCCTGAATATAACCTCTTTCTCCCCGTCCCAGAGGCTGTAAAAATTAAATCTAGCCTATATATTGAAAACCTCTGGAAATCCTTTTTAAAAACACAAAAAGTGTGGCTTTATGTGGTTTTTGCTAGGAGATATTTCAGCACTCTGAGCTTTGGGGAGGGGGGAGAAAAGCTGATGAAAAGCCTCTTCCCAGGCTGCCATTCTGCACCTGGGATGCAGGGGGAGGCTGGAGCCAGGGGGAGGTGGGGGCCACTTTATCTCCCTGTAACTGAGACCCGCACCTGGAGATAAAGGGCTTTAAGCGCAGGAGCTCCTGGAAGGCTGCTCGGGGCTGATAATGGTCTTTGCTGCCAGCCCCTGGATCTGAGAGAGGGAAAGGAGGAGATGTGCTCACAAAAGGGCTCTGGGCGGCAGCGTGTGGCTGTGTCACCCTGTGCCAGCCACAAATGGAGGCACCTCCTCATCCCGCCCCTGTCTCACTGGATATCTTACCTCAAACGAGCCTCCTTCAGAGGTGAGGGGCTTTTTCTGTATCTTGTTGGCAAATAACTCCCCTGGCTGGAGCGAGGAGGGTCAGACCGTCCGAGCAAAAAAGGCTTGGGCTGCATGGTCCTGGGGCAGGAAGGGCACCCGGATGGAGCTGTGTGGGGAAAGACGCAGCTTTGGGATGGAGCTGGGGGGCCTCTGTGCACCCCTGGTCCAATGCAGGTTCTCCTCGTACCAAATGAGGGAGAATTAAGGCTAGAAAAATCACCGAGGGGGATGTTAAGGCCAAAGGGAGAGGTGATGTTTGCCCCTTCTGAGCACGGCATCAGCTGGGCTGTAGAGGATGAAGCTTCTCTAAAAGACAAGTGGTCCCGTGAGGAAAGGAATTGGTGAGTCAATGGATGAGAGGGAGAGAGAGCACGAGCACGCGCTTGTGTGTATTCTCTGATGGCTAATAAGGGCCCAATCCCACTGCAGCCTCTGCTTCCAACAGATCTCTACCCACTCTTCTGCGTGTGCCAAAGCTTGGTAGCTTTGAGGCCTCTTAATTGTGTTAGATACACTAATTTTAGAAGTTGGGAAGAGAGCGAAAGGAACGGATGGATATGTGGATGGAGAGAGTCAAAATGCAGTTGCCATTTCTTCCTCCTTGGTAAGACCAACTGCAAACACCAGCAGATTTGCCCATCGATCAGCTGGAAAATATCCGGGTTAGAAGAAGAGGCCAGGTGTGGGCAGGTGCTCACAGCTCCACCGTGGGCCTTGGGTGCCCCAGAGGAAGCCAACTGCTGAATTGCAGCTGGATCGTGTGGTTTTCTTTTTACAAGTTTGTCTCTGCAGAATCTCAAAGCAAGATTTGGACAAAACAGTGTGTGTTGCTGTTGGCCTGACCGGGGAATTATAAACTCTGAAAGTGTTAATGCCATGGTGAAGTCTTTTAAGACCACAGCCCCTGTGCTGGGGGCGGTTCTTCATTGCCCTTCAGTATGTGTTTGGTCTTAACAGACCATTTTCCTTCATGTGCTGATGGGGAAACCATCGTTTCAAGTCCCGTGGGTGCATGTTGGCAAGAGATGAGATTTCAGGGCAGCAGCACAGAAGGATGCTCAAGTTTGGGGCCCTTGCCTGCGGGCCCTGGCTGGGTTTGGTGTGAGGGTGTCTGAATGCTGGGGAACCAGGTTTGTGGAGTTTCTACACTCAAAGAATAGGCAATATTTTAGTTTTCACGTGGACGTGTTCATATATTGTGTGTTGAGTTTGCTTCAGTCCGTGTCCAGCCACAAAGAACTAACAGAGGAGTGGCCTGTTCCTGCTGGGGTGGTGGGCAAGCTCTCCCCAAAATTTGGCTTTGTTACATCTTACAAAATTGGATTTGTTCTTTTTGTTTCAGATGAAGCTGTAAAGGGCTCAGAGGAAACAGCAGCGCAGGAAGAAGAGGAGGAAGAAGAAGAGGAGGAGGAGGAAGAAAGCATTCCTGGGTGTACCTTGTTCATCAAAAACTTGAACTTTGCCACCACGGAAGACACACTAAAGGAGGTGAGCCATAAATAAGGAGAGGGGACTGGGTTTTGCTTAGCATGGTCCACTCAGATGGAGCTGGAGGGGTTGAGTGTGTGTTGAGACCAGACTAAGATGTCTGGTGGAGTAAAATCCCTACTCCTGGCACGGGCTGGAAGAAAGGGCTCTATCTGCTGCAGAAGGCAGGGGACAAGCTGCTCTCCACATCTCTTGTGCTGAGCATAAAGTGTTTAAAGGAGTTAAATTGCATCCAATATGACCTAATGGGAGATGAGGGAGCACTGGATTGGACTGGGACTGGGAACCTCTGCTTTGGGGTTTCAGGCATCAGTTAAGACAGATGTATCTGAAATGGTTTTGGTGGGGTTTAATTCCACCTTGGGGCAGGTGGAGGCAGTAGGAAATCTTTTAAAGCTCCTCATTTCCCGTGCTTTCTGTAATGCTTCTCCTTGGGACAAGCACTTCTACAGCTGTGGTGCTGCTTTGTGTGTTAAGGCAATAAATAAAACCATGATGCTTTCACCGAGATGTGCTTTTCATCTAAGCTGCTATCAACGTTGAGCTATCTCTGCTGCTGACCTGGGAGGGATCGTAGCGTTTCTAAAGCCACGTGAGATGTGAGCAGCAAAACAGGGAAAAGCAACTGGGATTTCTTGTCCCTGCCACTTTTTGTAGCCACGTGAAAGGCCACATTTCTTGGCCCAAAAACACCGGTGCAATGTCAGTCTGTCCTGGGCCTGTGCTCACCTACCTTTGGACTGTGGTACTTTGTAGAGCCCCTGGTCATGTTGGGTCTGGGGACAAACGTAAATGTTCAGAGGAGGACTGGGACTTGTCCCCTCTTCTTTTTCTGCCTCCTGGCTGCATTTTTACAAGGGAGTCAAATAGATGGTTTGCAGCTCCTGCCACCCTCCAGCCTTGCATGTCTTTGGAAAGGGGCATTTCAGGAGTTGCCTACCCCTAAGTTGGCTGAGGGCATCCTATAATCTATAATGTTCCTCCAGAGCCATCACAGAACTCTGGATATTGATATCTTTAAAAAAATCTGTGTGCGTGTGTATATTTGGACAGAAATGAGTTATAAGAAAAGACACAGCTGCACTGAGTGCTTGTCAGGTGTACGCTGGGGGGAGGTGGGCTCCTGGCTCTGGAAGAGGGCCACATTGTCACTCAAGTTGAGCTGCAAGCCTGTGACAAAGGGAACTGAATCACGTGTCCCAATTCCTTGCAGACCTTCTCCAAAGTGGGAGCCGTGAAGAGCTGCACAATATCCAAGAAGAAAGACAAAGCAGGTACTCTAGATGTTGCTGTTCAATTCCTTCCCTCGGCTGGTTGCTGAGGGCTCAGGTGTGGCGTCGCTTTAGCATTCATCTGCCTTCTCGTTGGCGAAATCCTTAATATTTCTCCAAGTGCGCCTGTTGAAATGGCTGAAAGCAGCAACCAAAAATACCCCCGGGGTTCGGTCTAGAAGGTTAAGCTCAATTGTGGGATTTGTGGAGACGTGGCCTTCTCTTAGATCTTTAGATGGAGAAGCCAACTCCTTCAGGATGACTGAAGAGAGCGGGATACAAGTTGAAAGGAGCCAGTGCCCCACGATGATTAAACCTGCGCAAGAAGTGCTTTATCCGCAGTCACAGCTGGGATTTTCAAGGGTGCCTGGTGGAGCGCTGTGCTGAGCCAGCTTGGTGGGCCTTCTGCCTGCCGCTTCTGACCCAGCAACCTGCAGTGATGCCTGTTGCGTTGACTGGGCTCATCTTCTTGGGTGGTTGGACAGGGAAGAGTTTGCTCAAGGCAGGCGTTGGCTGGATGGGCTGTGTCTTCCTTCTGGAATTTAGGCTAGGGAGTTGCACGGCTTTAGGGGATTTTGCCTTAATAAGGCTCCTTTTGCATGAGGTTCTTGAAAACTCAGATCCACTGAAAGAAAAAGAGAAAAAGCAAACTCTTCAGCGCTGTTCACACGTCTGGCTGTGGGCCTGCTCATGGCCAGACAGCAACATTTGAGTCTGGACTGATCTCGTACCACCTACCAAAGTCATCCCCTTCTGTCCCTGTGGGGTCACCCCTACAGTCAGCTACCGTTGAAGTCTGGAAGTTGGAAACTGGGTGTTGTGTTTTTGCATGTAGATTTTTCCTCATCCAGCCTTGATTATGGCTTTTGTGCTGGTCAGGGTGTTCCTCAGAAGCATGGTGTGACCGTGGGGGCTGCAAACCTTTGTAGATGTCTCCTCCTTTGGAGTGGAACTGGCAGCTGCCTGCCCAGATTTATAGGAGGAGTTTGCTCCTTTTGTGCCTTGGAGATCTCAAAGGCATTTTCTCTCTGAAGTGAAACATGGGGCTTGCGTTTTGCAATGGTGGGAAATGCAGCACGTGGTAGTCCAAACTGAAACCCATCTCAAATCGTAGAATCATAGAATGGTTTGGGTTGGAAGGGATCTTAAAGATCATAGAGTTCCAACCCCCCTGCCCTGGGCAGGGACACCTCCCACCAGACCAGGTTGCTCCAAGCCCCCTCCAACCTGGCCTTGAACCTCTCCAGGGATGGGGCAGCCACAGCTTCTCTGGGCAACCTGGGCCAGGCTCTCACCACCCTCCCAGCAAAGAAGCTCTTCCTGAAATCTCATCTCCATCTCCCCTCTTTCAGTTTAAAACCCTTCCTCCTCATCCTGTAGCTCCCCTTCCTGATCCAGAGTCCCTCCCCAGCTTTCCTGGAGCCCCTTGAGGGACTGGAAGGGGCTCTAAGGTCTCCCTGGAGCCTTCTCTTCTCCAGGCTGAACCCCCCCAACTCTCTCAGCCTGTCCTCCCAGCAGAGGGACTGTAGCTTCTCATCATCTTGGTGCTCGTGAGGAGCGTCATCACCAGGGCATAGGCAGCCTGGCCCTTTGCCTGGGGAGTTAGTTTTAATTCTCCCCAATTTTGGCAATCAGTGCTTGCTTCTGTTTTGTTTTTAATTCTTCTGCTTCATATCGTCACTGCTTCCTGCTGGCTTAACGAGTCCCCTTTCTCTTCCGACAGGCGCTTTGCTTTCGATGGGCTTTGGATTCGTGGAGTACAAGAAGCCAGAGAGCGCCCAGAAGGCTCTCCGCCGGCTCCAGGTGAGCTTGAGCGTTGTTGGTCCAGATTTCTTTCCAGAGACGGTAGGCAAAGGCTTGGATGGACTGTAAGGTCCAACATGTAGCTGAGGGTGTCGGTGCTGTGACTTAACGCTGTGCAGATGGAGAAGCTTCTAAAATGGGCCAGGAAAGAGGGTTTGTAAAGGGACAAGACCTCATGAGATTAGAGCAACTCCTAGCGCTGATGCGATATGGAGGAGGCAGGAAATATGCAATGATTGAAATTTAATGTGTTTATTCTGCAAGGTGCCCTTTGCAGAGGTGACAGAGACCCAGGCTCCCACTCGCGATGAGAATAAATATTGCTTGGTATTTAGTGCTGCAGGGTCTGGCCTTCCCCTCTGTGGCTCTGCCATTGCTCCATGGTCTACTAGCCTCCTGCCTTCTCCATGGCACAGGCCATGGGGTTTGGCTGCACCAAAAATAAGGAATAAATCACTCTCTGCTGCTGGAAAAATGAGCGTTTGGTCCTCGCTACCCGGGTGGTGTGGGCCAGGCAGCTGGAGTGATCCCTTTCTAGGCAGATGTGAAGGAATTACTCTGTGTAATTGTGTTCAGTGACCACAATCCATGTGTCCCACCTTCAACTGGTGGGATTTTCCCATTCCACAGCCTTGGGGAAGCCTTGGGTAGATGTGTCTCCTCCATCCTTTTGAAAGGCAGAATCCTGAGGAAGAGAGAAAGCAGGGAAATGGGTATTTTTTTGTGGAGAGAATAGACAGGAGGGCTCCAGGGTCCGAGTGTAGCACCTTTGCGTGTTGTGTACCCTGTCAGGGGTGATTAGACAAGAAGCTGCTTGTTTTTAGTGCTGGACTGAGGAAAGTTCTTTGAGGCACGGGAAGCAAGAGACAGAAGGCTCTTGCCTTATTGGCTACCGATGGCCAATAAAACATCCTTGGCTCATTCCAGAGGAAATTGTAAGCCAGCGAAGAGTTTGCAGTCTAGAGGTAGAAGAAACCATAGCTCAGAGCAGCGAAGTGACCTGGCTTTGCCAATTTAGTGGCAGAGCTGAGATTGATGGACAGCTAGAGCTGCTGCTTCCATCAGTCAAGCTCCTCTCAGAAGCCTCAGTGTTCCACAGAGAAAAACTTTGGCAGGGAGAAAGGGAGGAATGTACAGGAAAGAGCAAGATAGGAAAAGTTGTGCTCGTATTCTGAAATCTTGGAAGCTGTTGTGACTCTGGTTATTTTTATTTATTTATTTATTTTTCTGTTGTTTTTCCTTTCTTTTAACTTCTAGGGCTGCTCTGTAGATGGCCATAAGCTGGAAGTGAAAATCTCGGAGCGAGCTATCAGGTAAAGCTTATGTCTCGCCTCTAACAAGGTTACATTTCAGCTACAGCAATGCTTGGTGGGTTCTTAAGTTTTTAATATTTTTTTACTTCGCGTTTCTGCATCGTGAGGAACGTGGTCAGTGGTGCTCCGACTGCTGAGCGCGTCAGCCTTCCTTGTGCTTTACTCAGAGTCACTTTAGTCAGTCTTTACAAAGGAAAAAGAAATGATGAACAGCTGATCGCTCACTAAATGGCACGTTTCCAGTGACAACCCCTAAGCAGCTGGCAGTAGTGGGACCCCAAAAACGAGCACCGGGCGCTTGAGTTTTCTTCCATCCTCAAGGAAAAGACTCCTCTAAAACCTCTGCTTTGATGACAGTTCGCTCAAGGTTGCAAAATCCACTGATGGCCCGAGTTCCAGTGGGTTTAAAGAGTTCTGGAAGACAAATATTCTCTGGGCAATGAAATCGTTTAGCCTAGTTCATCGGGGGGAACAGCGGCTTAAGAATAACGTTCTGCTGCCAATTCTCATCAAATCAGGACAAAACCCAGGTTGTTTGGTTTTTTTTCTTGCTTGAAAAAAAATTTGGATTTAACTGCTTTTGTTTGGGCTGTCAGGTGCAGAGGGGATGGTTAATTGTGGGTGAATTTACTCGGAGTTGAGCATCCTGCTTTTTAGGGTTTCCTGCCTTGTTTTTTATCCAGTACAGAATCTTTTTAAGTCCCAAGTTGAAAATTAATGTTGAAAGGTGGATGTTGGCGGCTAAAAACTGTCCTTTAGACACTTTGGAAGCCCTCCTGGAGGAGGTATCTCTGAAATGTCAAAATTGGCTTGAAAGCCTGGTCCCTGAGGACCAGGAACAGTCTGACAGCTCCCTGTCTGCGCTTCCTATTTCAGTTCTTTAATAAACCATCCATTTTCATCCGTTTGAATTTCCAAAACCCCTTCGGTAGGTATCCCGTCGACAACGCGGAATGCTTTGCTTTATGAAATAAGTTGCTGTGTTTTCTGTGAGGTAAATTCTTATCTTGTTCAAAGGCGATACAATTCTGAAGTTAAAAAAAATAATTAATAATCTCTTCAAAAACTTCATTTGCTATTTCCTAAGCCAGTAAGAAGAAGAATCAAAATTAGCTTACATTAAGCTGGTTTTGAAAAGGTATTAAATAGTAACGTTCTCCTGACAATTGAATGGACGAGATTTGATGTCAAAACCAAAGTTAGTGGCAAATCTGAGTTCAGGCCTCCTGCCTGACATCAACTGAGCTGGCAGTCAGCAAGCTGGAAACTTTGATTTTCAGATGTAGGATTTAAATCGCTTCATTTCTTCTCCATGTGCTGTGTGACATTCCCATTGTCACCAGTAAGATGCCAGCCATGATGTCGGTGTGTTATTTTTCTGGCTAATTTTTCTGTGTTCCTAATTTTGAAGGAGCCAGGATGCGATGGGTGTTTCACTGCTCCGTGGTCCTTACCCCCCGCTTTCTGTTGACTTCCTAGGCCTGCTGTGAAATCCTCCCGAAAGAAACAAACCATCAAGAAGCAGAAAACTTCCAAGATCCTGGTCCGAAACATCCCGTTCCAGGCCACCGTCAGGGAAGTCAGGGAACTCTTCAGGTAGGAAAGCGCTTCCCGTTGGGTCTGTGGGGTGCTCCGGGCTGGAGCCGGCGTGATTTTCACATGGGATCTTGCTGTTGGATTGTAAATGAGTTTTGTTTTCTTTGTGGAAGTAAAGAAGCCTTTTGTTGGATGTAAATACAAATGGCTTGGCAGGTTATACCAGTGCAGAAATCCTACTGGTGGGACAGGGATCACATAAACCAGCGTTTTGGCTGGAGCCACTGTTAGACCGGTGGCCCGTCGCCGTGCAACAAGCACCCACGAGGCTTCAGGATCTTCCCTGCCTGTCGAGTAGATGACATAGGATTGGATTTATTTCTTTTTCCTCTTGCCTGAGAGGCGTGCAGCAGCTTTTCCTGATGCTCGGCACACCTGGATGGGGAGGAGCATCCTCCATCTGTCTTTCCCACGTGATGGTGTGGCTCCTTCCCACCGTGGAGGGAGCACTTAGGTCTTGCTTTCCCTTCCACGAGTGTTTTCCTGCCCTTGCTTCCCATCCTCTGTGGTCAGCAGCCCCTTGTCTGTAAGGATGTGGGACTGTGCTGTCTGTAACACCACCCTCCGGGCCGAAATACCGTGTTGGCCACGAGACCTGCCTGGGAGAGGGCTAAGCCTTGGGTAGGGATTTTGGGATCCCGGTCTGTGCTTTTCTGTGCATTGGCTGAGCTCTGTTTTCTTTGTATCCTCAGCTCTCATTGAGCCTTGTGATGCATCCTAGAAAAGAGGTGAAATTTTGTAAAATACAGCATTTCTTCAGCTCCCAGGAGGAGAATTTCTTGCTCTTTGACCCAGGCTGTGGTCCCAGCTCCGCTGCTGTGTTGCAGAAAGAGTTTGGGGGAGTCAGTGTCCAGCTCTGCCCATCGTTTTTTCCCATCTGGAAAATAAAATAGCTCACATCTGTGGGGCACGGGTTAGTACTGTGTTAGGAGGTGGCATTTCTTCTAAGTAAAAGGCAGGTGCTTTTGTCTGGTCAGGGCTGTGGTGTCTCTTCCCAAAGGGACCGAGTTGAGGAATCACTTAACCCTTTGACACCTCCCTGGACCACGGAGTGAAAACCTCCTTGCGAGGAGCCACAGGGCAGTGATTTGTTGGTTGTGGGAGAAACGATGCATTTCCCTTTGTACAGTCAATTCTACCTACTTTATGAGCGTGTGATGTTCTCCTGGCTTGCCCACAGGCAGGGACAGTGGCTCCCACGTGGCTCGTAGGCTCCTTCCTCGCAAGGTGGAAGGTGGGGAGGAAAACTGGATGTTGCAGCACTTTTTTGGGGTGGGCTCTGAAGATTTAACTGGATGCAGACCGTGGTGTGGCTCTTGGACACAGGTTGTGGAAGGGTGACGGTAGGCAGAGCCTAGAGATCCTGGCAGAAGAGCAAAAGGGTTTTCTTGCTTGTGCTGTGGGGGTTGGATGCTTTTGTTTCAATGCTGCCCAGAGGGGTTTTAGTGAAACACAGCAAGAAAAAAAAAAAAGGTGGACTTCCAAGTCACTGTGCTGAGTTTTCTTAGCACGTGGGGCACCGTCGATGTAAAACCCAGCACCGTGTGGCTACAGGCGTGACCTTTGTAAAGCTGGAGCAGACAAAACCGGGGGGCTCTATCTGCCTTCTAGGGCCCTGGGTTCAGTTGAAGGAGCTGGAAGGTTTATGTATATCACGGGGATAGACGAGCCCAGCAGAGACTGGAGGGGGGTGGTTTTTGGTATGTTTTTTTCCTCCTGTCTCGCACCTCGGCGCTGCGAGAGGAGGGGTAGAAGAACCCTCTGATTAATATTGCAAGGAACACGCAGCTTCCAGCCGCCTGCGCTGTTGACAGCGCTCTCCGAGCGACGCCTGAACATCCGTTTCATTTACCTAGGATATTCGGAGACGTGTGTCTTATCCTCAAAACAAAAGCCGGCGGCTTGGGGGCGGGGGGGGGGCCCACAATCCTCCCTCCACCCACCCCTGCCATCCCTCCTTCCCTTCAGAGTGGCGAAAACCAGGCATGACGGAGCGCTACTAAACACTTCATCCTCCTAGATTGCTTTTTTTTTGGGGTGGAGAGGGGGGTGCTATTTTTAATTCAGAAGCCTTTGCTCTGGAGCTTTTGGCTCATTCTGCATTTAGGAACCTGTCTGATTTGTATTTTGTTATTTATTTATTGGAAACGGTGAAGAATCGCTTGGCGTTGGAGGCGGCACGGGCGGCTGCAGGGGGCACTCTTAGCCTGCCCAGGAAAAGCTGGCTGGGGACCACCGCGCTGGGGACCACCGCCAGCCTGGGGACAGCAAGGGACAGCCAGCCCTGGGGACCACCGAGCCATGCTGGGGGGGGAGCATGGCCGTGCAGGGCAGCAGCCCCCGGGGCGTGCGGAGGTGGGGGGCTTTGCAGGGCCAGCATCTCCCCTGTTGTTTCACAGGCTCAAAAGCCACTTCCCAGCTGATGTCTCCCAACCTGCTTCCTTCTGTGCCAGCTTTTTTCTCCTTTCTGAATTGCCTGGGCAGGAGAAAAATTAATAAATATACATAGACAAACAGTTTATATATATATGTATATATGTATTACTGTGTGTGTATATTACCCCAGAAAAATACATATATTATACAAATATATATTTCCCAATATATGTCTGTATTTCCAAATATATATCTGTATATATTTGGTATTTCTGCATAAATATCTATTTATATTTGGCAATATAGACATATATTTGAAAATACATATCTCTATATATATATCTCTCCCATGTTTTGAGCTTTGTCAGGGAGCTGAGTCTTCTTTTCAAATGGACCCCCAGTAGGTGTTAATGACGCTGGAAGAGGAAAACGAGGGGGTTGAGTGTTTTGAATAGCAAATTTTGCTAGGTGTTTTGAAAGGGCAGTTCAGGAAATCCTGCCCTGGTTGTCTTTATGCTTTTTAATGTGTTTATGGATCCGTTGCTGGAATGGTTAGACTTGCACCAACGTTGTTAGCGTTTTCCCAGCAGTGGAAGGTGGACCATGGTCATCCTGCGTGTGTCCTCCCTTGCTGTTGCCCTTCCCCGGCTGATCCAGTGATGGGTGCAAACCACGAGGAAGGGCTCTCCAGACTGTTCTTTGGAAGCTCTTGGGGACACGTGTGCTTCCCATCACACGTGTCCTGTGTGTCATGAGCACCCACGGGTCTGGGGAGCCACATTCCCCAGGAGTTTCCTCCTGCCCATTCCCGGTGGCGAGGCAGATCCCAGGGAGGAAGGAGACCAGGGAGCCCATTGGGAAAGGTCTGTGAGCGGGTCTAAAATTCACATTAACTTTTTTTTTTCCCAAAACAGTTTGCAGGAAATTCAAAGCAAATGCGTTTCTTTGAATTTTGGAGTTTGGGGAGTTCTAATTCTTGGGCTGGAGGAAAGCGATGCTTCATTTTCTCCGTAGAGGAGTCCTGAATGCTCTGGTTAACAGCTAAAATCCTCTGCCCAGAATATAAATGTTTTGTTGCAGGGTCCGTGAGCCTCAGGTGCCGCCCACCCTCCACACCAGACCCCAAGGCTTTGCTGGGGTGCACGGGGCTGGTTCAGAGCATGTCTTGCCGTCTTCTGCGGGAGGTGTTAGCCTCTCTCGCACCTTCGGGGCATTTTATTATTATTATTTTATTTTTTCGAGACCTGATAGGTGTTATTTTCTTCAGAGGGAGAAATGCTTTTCAATTATAGGGGCTGGTTTTGGGCTAGGTGTGAAGATTTCGCTTTTGTGGGTGTGGTGGGTTTTTATCCCCCCTCATTTTTGTTCTTTATTAGATGCTACTCTTATCTTTACTACCTGGAAAAATAACAAAAGACAAATGGTCCTTAGTTCTTTCCAAAGAGCTGTAGTTAGGGGAGGAGAGACAAAGGGGTTGATATCCCATGAAGGCTGCTAATTTTTGCTACCAAATTGGGGGTCTTTTANGGAACTCTAGATGTGGCAAGCTGAATTGGAGAACTGTGAAAGGCCACATTTTCGCAGATTGGAGCTCTGGCAATTTCTGAAAATTAGGCTCCTTTAAAAACCTATCGCATTAGATCCATGCAGCCTTCTTTGGAAGTTCCAATTAACTATTTTGTTTCACAGCATCCTCTTCCATCCTCCTTCCCTCTCTCCGCACCAACTCGCGTGAACATTTAAAAACAAGGCTGTTTTGCAGTTGGCATGTAACATTTCAAAGAGGTGTATGTTTTATTTTCCCTAAAGGGGGGACGATTAGATTTAGAAAAAGACTTCTTAAAGATTTCTAGCCCCATCAAATGCAACCTGAGGGGTAGAAAATCTGCCTAGACCTTGACATGCCTGATGCTTACACGGCCGAAGGAAGCAGGTATTAGAGTTGCATCTCAAGTAGGATGTTTTGGGGCTGGCATCGCTTCCTCTTTTCTTTGCAAAATATAGCCGAGAACTTACTGTTGGGTCTGTATCTATAGATTCTCCAAAAATTGCAACTCCCGGCCCTCCTCTGCCAGTTATTTGCTGTAGACTTCAACCCTCAAAATTCAGAGGGAGATCAGATGGCAAGTCTGTGAGTGTGGAAGGTGTTTTAGTGTCCCTCTTGGCCATCCTTTGCCGTTCACCTGCAGGAACCAATGTCAAACACGTGGTGTAAAGCTGTTAAATTATAAAATTATTATCAGCTGAGACGCTGGTCTTGAGTTTGCCTAAAGAAGCAGCCAGCAGAAAAAGCAAGGTGTGCCAGAGCAGGGAACAGGTTATCGGGTGCATTTATCTCCATATTCTGACTTTCCTACAAAGAAAGTAATGCTGCTGCTTGGGAAGACCTTCGGGAATGGGTGTCTCTTTTAATTTTAACTACTTTGCTGACTATTTTCTCCGTCTTGACAAAAGACATGGCATTTATTGCATCTGGCAAAACAAGTGCCTGGGACTGATTAGGAGAAAACAGATCTATTCCCTCTGATAGAGGGTAAAAGTGAAGACAACCAGTAGGACAAGAGTTTGGAGTCCTGTCTTTTCTAGAAGAAGAAGAAAAAAAAAAAAATCTCTGAAGAAAGATACAGTGGATAAACTGGCAGAGATATTTTTTTTTGTCAAGGCAGTCTTTATGAAGTTAATTTTATAAGATGATGCCTTTCACTTCTTCTGACCTATTATAATAAAGTGTAGTTATCAGAATGGGCTTTTCATTTCCCATTATAAAGGACACGGTGGTATAATGAATCCGTCTGCCAGACACACTTGCTGTTCACACCTTTCTCCCAGTAATGGAGTCTACATGACTGGAGACAATTTCTCCTTCCCAGACTAACGTTGCCCTGTTGAAGCCATGGAAATCTTTGCTACTGAACGNCGAGACCTGATAGGTGTTATTTTCTTCAGAGGGAGAAATGCTTTTCAATTATAGGGGCTGGTTTTGGGCTAGGTGTGAAGATTTCGCTTTTGTGGGTGTGGTGGGTTTTTATCCCCCCTCATTTTTGTTCTTTATTAGATGCTACTCTTATCTTTACTACCTGGAAAAATAACAAAAGACAAATGGTCCTTAGTTCTTTCCAAAGAGCTGTAGTTAGGGGAGGAGAGACAAAGGGGTTGATATCCCATGAAGGCTGCTAATTTTTGCTACCAAATTGGGGGTCTTTTA
>VXAK01025077.1:91398-118671 GCA_013399435.1 Arenaria interpres
CTTTTCCACGCGCTGCCTCCCGATGATCATTTTCCACCCCGCTGCTTGTGCAAAAACCCCATGAAATTAGGTCTGCTGCAGCGGGGAAGGCTCGGGGAGGGATGGAGGGGGGAGGGGGGAAGCTGCCAACCTGCCCTGCCCTACCTGTGGGCACCCAGGATGATGCTTAAAAGTTGGTTTTTAACCCATAACCTTCCTTTCCTTTTTTAATACCAGCAAGCTCAGCCTGGCTCTCCCTTGCAGAGATCGCTTCCCCGGCTGCCATTGCCTTTTTTTATCCTTTCTCCCCCTTTTTCTGCAGCGTTTTCAGCTGTTTTGCTCTCTGCATCTGCCAGAGCTGTCACCTCTGCAGGGACTTCTCGCTGTCACACAAGGTAGGGCTGGGACTCTCAGGGCTCCTGGGGGCAGGCAGCTCGCTCCCCCCCATAAAGTTCTCCGACAGCGGGGATTCTGCACCATCCCTGGCGATTTTTGTTATTCTTATCCCTAGAAGGTGTCTCAGCTTTTGTCCACGTGTGCTCTTAGAATTTTATATTTTTTTTTGCTGGGTTAGGGCCAGAAGGATCATCTCCTCCCCTTTTCTCTCATCACGTACCCTGTGGTCGCTCTTCTGGCAGCACTTGGCAAAGTACAGCAGCAAAAAACCAGCTGGGGTCTCCCAGTGTGCAGAGCAGAGGAGGAAATGGCACGTTAGGAGGCTTTATAATAAACCTTGGGAGGGGAGTTACCTGCCTGTGCAGGGAGAGGAGTCCCTTGAGCCCTGAGGGACTCATGGCTCTCCTCCCCACAGACCCCCGGACCCTTGGGAGTGGAGGACAAGAGCAACAAATCCTGTGCCAGCAGCAGCACCAGCCTCTGGTACCCACAGCCGAGTGCTGGGTGTTATCACTGCTAATTAAACATTAGAAAAATCTATGAGTCCAGGCATTACTCCATTTCTTCAGTCAACTCTGCTCGTGCTTTTCTGGCCCTGATTCCTTTCTGAGGTCTTCTCTTCATTGAAAAGGCCATCCCCTGTGTGAACCAAAGGCAGGTTCCTCCTACTTCGCCACATCTCTTGGGGACGTTGCCATCTCTCCATGATGCCATGGGTTTCCCCCACCTTTGCAATGACCTGATGAGCAGCGGGTTATGGCAGGAAAGCTCTTTGAACCTCCTTTTGCAGGGCTGATGCTGGGTGTCATCCAGCACATTGTATGTGACCAGCCTGTGGTGATGCTTCTTAGATTCATAGAATCATGGAATGGTTTGGGTTGGAAGGGACCTTAAAGATCATAGAGTTCCAGCTTCCTGCCCTGGGTAGGGACACTTCCCACCAGACCAGGTTGCTCAAAGCCCCATCCAGCCTGGCCTTGAACCCCTCCGTGTGGTCACTCCCCATCCTCCTGTCTTCTGAGCGTTTTCCAAGAAACCTGTAAAGACATGTCCCACTGCATAAAGTCCCCTCAGAACTTCAGCAGGTGTTGTAGTTGTTGAAGGTTGGGAAAGGGCGACAGAGATCAAGAAGAGAGCAACCATCGTAGCTTGGGTGGCAGTGAATCAGACCATTATTGGAGTACATACTGTCCATCTAGAAATGTTCCTCTGCTCACCTTGCTTTTACAGTACAATGAGAACAATCTAATGCTTTTGTTAGGTTGGTCGCTTCTCTGGAGAGGATGGTGGTGGTCAGAGGGGTATGATGGCCCAGTGACTCCCAGTCTGCCTTGCTGGCGAACTGGTGTGTGCCTGGTTTTAATGGTTTGTCCTGTTCTGATCCCATTGCAGGCCTGGGATGTGGCCGGGCTGGGTTCAGGAGATCTCCCCATCCTTCTTGTGTTTGAATTACCCACAACAGAAACGCTTCACTCGAGCTCCCACGTCCTTAGTGCATTTGCATGCGTTTGATCTCCCCTTACGTGTTTCTCTGTTCCCCTGATGAAAATAATTAATCTGGTTATTTTTCTAAGTCGTCCTGCAGCTTTACAGGGACAAGACTTAAATAAGGATTCTCTTTAAAGCAGAGCTGTGTTAAAATAGCTGTCTGCCTATAAATATCTCAACGCTTCTATATTTATTCTCCTCCAGCTCTGTGCAGGAGGCTCTATAGTTAAATTTGAGATGGGGGGGTTGACCGTTGATGCAGCCAGGATCTTAAGAGCAAGGCTGCTTTCTCCAAAGGATGCTGAATCTCCCTCCTCCTGTTTACTGCTTTGCTAGTTGTACAAATTTCCTCTTGTCTTTGAAACAAGCTGACTCCTCAGAATCCTGGAGGAGCGGAGATTTGTACCGGGCCCTCCCGTGAGCACTATTTTAGCATAACTTATTTCTGACCGGAGCTGCGCTCTGATCAGGATTTTCAAAAGAGCCCAGGAGAAATAAATCCCCAAATCTCAGCGCTGTCGGAGCTGCAGGTGCCTTTGAAATCCTGACCCGCCGATGATTACTGGGGTGACTTGGTGGCTTCTAAGCCCTGGTCCTGCAAGGTGCTGCCTGTGGGGAGAATTAGGGCTTACGAGCGCGAGCGGTGGAGGCTCTCATTGAAGTCCCTGCAAGGATTGAGATTTCACAGGGTTTGGGATAGAAGGGTCACGGCTGTGGTGGTTTGTACATCTCGGTGACGAGCCACCAGAGGAGGAAGGGGGTTTATCAGAAGGTGTAGTTTGGTCCTGACGTGGTCCTTGGAGGTAGGTGTGATGGGAGGCTGGGGAAGACTCAAGAGAAGTCCTCTTTCAGTTGTCCTGGCAGAGATGGCCCTCTCTCCACTACACATGAGTGTCTTTTTACAGTAACATCAAGAAGGCGGCCGCTGGTTTGGTGAAATCACGGAATTTGAGAGTGGCCAGAGACCGGGTGGAGTCTTCACAGGGCTGGAGGGAAGAGCCCTGTGGTGACAAGGACTGGGAGTGGAGCTCAGCTCTCTGCAAGATGGCAGAAGAGGAGAGAAACAGGAGAGAGTGGCAAAACCTAAATAGTGGGATTTTTGACCTCTCTGCTGGTTTTGAGTGACCTCTTCAGTCACACATCTCCAACAGGGGTTACTTTTAAGTCCTCTGAGTCACCAGCTCACTCTTTGGGACCAGCAGGTGACTTTGAACCCCCAGCTGTCTCGCAGCGTTCAATGCAAGTCCATCAGAGCTGTTCCTAAAGCTTATGGCGTTCCCTGTGCCAGCTCTGCGCCTTCCCCTGGGCCTTGGGAATGTGCTTGGAAATTTTCTGTGTTAAGATGTGAAGTTTTAGAAGGAAATCTGTCCATGCTTTAACTAAATAGTGAGTCATCATTGTCTTGAAAGCGTGAAAATGAATGTGGATTGTATATAGGTATCTTCTCTGGGAGGTATCAGTGGGCTGAGCGAGTTTTTCTTTGACCTTCCCAACCCTTAAAATAGATGTATAACAATACGTAGATTAAAAAAACAAACCTCCCCACTCTATGTTAGACCCCACGGCACATGCTCCTCCACCAGTGGGGACCAGGAACCAAAGGCAGGCCTGATATGGACAGATGTGAGTGCTTGTACAGGGCCCCGGGGACAGGCAAAGGGAGGAAGGGACCTGCGGAAGAGCTGAGATCTTGCTTGGAGGAGCCGAGATCTCAATTTGAAAAACCAAGATCTTGCTTGGAAGTGCCGAGATCTCAATTTGAAGAGCCAAGATCTTGCTTGGAAGAGCCGAGATCTCAATTTGAAGAACCAAGATCTTGCTTGGAAGAGACGAGATCTCAATTTGAAGAGCCAAGATCTTGCTTGGAAGAGACGAGATCTCAATTTGAAGAGCCAAGATCTTGCTTGGAAGAGCCGAGATCTCAATTTGAAGAACCAAGGTCTTGTTTTGAAGAGCCAAGATCTCTCTCTGCAGTCAGACCAGGTGGAAGATGGGAAAAAATCAGGAGACGGATGGGCCCATCCCTCTCTCCGAAAGTCATGTGGGAAGGCTGCTGGGTGGTTTCTCCACGTTAGCATCTCCTGCTGTTGATGCTCATCCTTCCCCTTGAAGGATGGTTCTCTCCACCTTCCCTTTTGCCCTGTTGCCCCGTTAAATTCAGCCGTGGGAGCCAGCTCTGTTGGGCTAAATGACTGTGATGGTCCTGCCATAGCAACTGTACCTGCCTGCCCCCGCCAGCCAGGAAGCTGTTGGAAAATAATCATCGTTTGGGAGGAGATGGAGGCCAAGGGGGGGGACTGCGAGACAATGCAATACCACTTCCACCTGCACGGCAAATCTGAGCCGACCGGGGAAGGGAAAAGCCCCTTTTAACAGGAGCCTTTAAAGCAAATCTCTTTAAGGAAAACTGAATCTCTTGCACGACGTTAAACCTCCCAAAGTAGGATTAAACGTGGCAAAATTAAGAAACCAAACCTGGTTGCGGCACCTGTTTAAAAATTACTTAAGTGGTTGGGATATTAAAATTTTAAGACCTGCCGCTGTGCTGGTGATGGAGGATTTAAAAAATAATAATTACCGGTAGGGGTTTTTTTTTTTTCCCCCTTTTCTTATTGCTTGGTTTTCAGAATTGGTTTCTTTCTGTTTAGCATGCAGCCTAATTGCGTAATTACACGATAGACTGGAGTAGAATTTAGTGCGTGTAATACCAGTTATAAAGAAGAGCCCTAATTATGTATATCTTCTCAGGTAAATAATACATCAGGGGCATGGAGTGGCCTAATTACTGTTCTGAAAACCTGCCTAATGACTAATTTACTTAGAATTTCAGAAAGCTTTTGATAAGGTCCCTCATAAGCAACTGTTAAGGAAAATAAATCGAGAAGGGGTAAAATGTTTTGCTATGTTTTTAAATAAGCCGTTTAAGCGCCGGGAAACAGCCCCTGCCTTGGGGGGGTCTTGCATCTCGAGGAGGGGGAAGGTCCTGGGGCTGCGTGTTGGTCTGGGGCCAAAGCTGTCATGTTTTCTGGTCCCGCTTCCCTGCAAGCTCCACGGGAGGCTGCTGCTCAGTGAGATATCCACCAAAAAAAAGAAAAAAACCATGGGATTTAATATTAGCAGGAGTCTTGTGGGTTAATTCTCAGTTCCGTGGAAGAAGCGCATCTATGTCCGTGTGGTCTCTGGCACCGCTAGTAGATGTGATGTTGAGCATTTGAACGGCTTTTCAAGATCTGGCCCAAAATTCCATCAATCCAAAAAGGGCTAAACTTTGTTTAATTTTCCCCATGCAGAAGACAGGGGGAGCGAGGGCAATCCGAAAGCCGGACCAGCTTCCCCAGGGCTGGTTTCTAGGTGGATCTGGTGAGCTTTCTCTGCGTGCCACAGCTGGGACCAGTGCCACTGTTATTCTGGTGAGCATGTCAGGAGACACTGCAGTGAAACATGGTCGATAGGATGGATAAATGAGTCAGCTGGTGGTCCCCGGTGAGAGATGGGCACTGAGCTGACAAGGAGGAGTAGGAGACGTGAAGGTAGGAAAGAGGAGAGTCTCAGCGAAGCTTGTAGCTGGGAAGAAGAACCCTGAAGCAGCAGGATGATGGTGGGGATGAAGGAGAGATGGGTGAGGACTACCCAGTGCCACAAGGCTTGTCTGGGGCAGATGTGCCAGGCCAGTGTGGTGGCAGGAGAGGAGAATCTGGGATGGTGGCATGGGGACAGGGATGCAGGAGCCTTGCAGGCTCCCCCTCTGCTCCTGGAGCATGTCACCCTGGCTGCCATGTCTACCAGGATGACTTTTTTGGTGTGTATTTGTGGCAAAACATCACTTTATTCTGCCGTGGGCATGGTGCCTGCCTCTTCCCCAGATAAACAATTTTTTTAAAAAACAGATAAAACACACTCTTCATTTGCAAGACCCTCTGCAAAGTGTGTCGCAGCGCTCCCCCTCACTCCTGGACCTTGGGCCCCTCGTGCCCAGCTCTGCCCCCCAACATCTGGTACGGGCAGCTCAAGCTGGTGCACCAACCTCTGCCCCCTCCCTTTGCAACCCCCCCGCTTCGCTTTTGGGTCTTTTCTGGGAGAAAGCAGGGCCGTGTGTTGCCAACTGGAGGAGCCGAGGAGATGCGGGAGGGGAATTAGCACCGAAGGGTCCCTCAGCTGAGCAGCCTCGGTGGAGATAAAGCAGGAGGATCTCTGTGCCTCGCCGGCGACACGCTAATTGGCTTTCCTTCCCAGCAAACTTTGCAAACGATGCTCTTTAAGTGGTGGGCGAGATAAACAGTTGCTGTGGCAGGGGTGCCCAAAGCGCCGGCTGGCTGTAATTAGACGTGTTCAGGAGAGAGCATCCCGGAGACACACAACGGTGCCGTTCGTGCCGGGCGCATCCCGGGGAGCCGGTCCTGCTCCCCCCTCCCCTGCCGCAGGGCTGCTTCGGGAAGCGCTGGTGCTTCCAGCCAAATTCGGGGAGGGGGGGGAGGATGCAAGGTGGGAATGTGGCTGGTGGTGATTTCCTGCAAGTCTAGTGGAATTAAAGCCCGAGAAAAAGGGGAAAGGTGTTCTTATAGAATCGTAGGATGATTAGAGTTGGAAGGGACCTTAAAGCCCACCCAGTGGCACCCCCTGCCCTGGGCAGGGACACCTCCCACCAGACCAGGTTGCTCCAAGCCCCCTCCAACCTGGCCTTGAACCCCTCCAGGGATGGGGCAGCCACAGCTTCTCTGGGCAACCTGGGTCAGGGTCTCACCACTCTCAGAGCAAAGAAGTTCTTCCCCACATCTCATCTCAGTCTCCCCTCTTTCAGTTTAAAACCCATCCCTCGTCCTGTGGCTCCCCTCCCTGATCCAGAGTCCCTCCCCATCTCTTCTGGAGCCCCTTTAGGGAATGAAGGGGGCTCGAAGGTCTCCCTGGAGCCTTCTCTTCTCCAGGCTGAACCCCCCAACTCTCTCAGCCTGTCCTCCCAGCAGAGGGGCTCCAGCCCTCCCAGCATCTCCAGGGCCTCCTTTGTCCCCGTTCCAACAGCTCCATGTCCTTCTGATGTTGGTGGCCCCAGAGCTGGAGGCAGCACTGGGGGGGAGGTCTCACCAGAGCAGGGCAAAGGGGTAGTTTGAACCCCCTTGACCTGTTGGCCACAATTTTTTTGACGCAGCCGAGGATGTGGTTGGCTTTCTGGGCTCCAGCACACGTTGCCGGCTCATGTTGAGTTTCTTATCCACCAACACCCGCAAGTCCTTCTCCTCAGGGCTGCTCTGAATTTTTTGTGTCATGGTGGCAGAAAGGTGGAAAATTCCTCTCTACGACACACCTGAGAGTCTCTGTTGGGGACAGGGAGGGGATGGCCACCCAGGCTGGACACCACGTGTCCCATCACCGCAGTCCATAGAGCAAACTAATTCTCGTGCACCTTTCTCTGGCCCTGATCTCCTGTCACTTCCCAAGGTGACTTTTCCCTCTTGCAAGGCCAGGTCACCCTTTTGCAGAGCTTCCAGCTTTTCTGCTGCTTTTGCTGTGGGGCTTTTGCTTTCTCTCTCGTACCAAAGATGCTCACGTTCATCTTGCGCTGCCTTTTTTTGAAACCCCGAGTCCCTCTGCTGCCCTCGTGGGTTGACTGAAGCTTTGGCTGTCCTTGGGAGGTTGGTAGGCAGCAGCGTGGCTGGAAAAATGGGAGAGGTGCAGCATCACAAGGTCACTTCTGTGGGGGAGCAGAGGCTGAAAAGAAGCCTGGGGTCCTCACTGTGTTCCCCAGCGTCGCTGCAGAGCTCCTTGGCAGTCGCTGAAGGGCTGCAGCATCTCTAGATGCTTGCTCCTGCCTCATCAGGAGCTGCTGCTCATCACCGATCCCGGAGAGCCTTTGAAAACGCCGTTCCCAATTTTTGCAGACCCTTTGCGTAGGACTGTGTTAAATGTCGCTCCCATTTCAGACTCCTTGGAGTTTCTTTGAGATTCCTGGACTCCAAGCCCAGGAGACTTGGAGTTTCGTTGAAGCTTGGGAGTCTCTCCCCTTTCCTTCACTCTGTTGTTTCAACACCCTGCCAAGCAGCTCGTTAAAGCTTCCAGGGGATGAGTTGCTGGTGGTTTTGGGGGAATATGAGGCTTTATACTGTCTGGGATGAGATGGCAGCACCCTGGGAAGGCAGCTGGGCCTGCGTGACCCTGTCCTGCAGGGAGGGATAAGTGGGAATCTCCTGTATCCAGCCAAAAATGCAGGAGGTGTTTGAACATTCATGGTCCTGTGTGAGCTGAGGATACCCACTTGAATAGCTTTGAAATCTTGTGGTGGTGAGGCCTCCCACGACTCTTGTTTGTGGAAGATGGTCGTGTGGTGTGGAAGCGGTGCCCTATGGCATCCACGAGTGCAGCAGGACCGGCAGCTCCTGCCTGGAAACTCTCGGTGCCAAAAAGAGAGAGATTTGTGGTGAAACGCTGTGGCTGAGCTCAGATACGTGCCATCGGTGCTCGCCTTCCCCCGGCACTGGTGGCCAGGAGGGGAACCTGGCTTTAGCCCTGCTGTAGGAGGCTCTCTGTAGCTTGGCCAGGTCTCCCCCCGAAAATTGGCCTCGAGAAGGTGTCCATCGCTTGGAAGCAGCTGAGCTCGGAGAAGGCAGCAGCACTTCTGGCAGTGAAGAACAGGAGTGACATAGAGCAAATCCCAGTTTTGCTGCCACAGCAAATCAAGAGGCCTCCAAACAAAGACGATGCTGCCGGGGAAAGAGGAGAAGAAGCTGGAAAAACTCCATGATCCATGTAGTGAAGACCCAGGCGCAGACGTGGCTGTCCTGGCTTTTGAAAGTGATTTGGTGATCCAGCAGAACTGCCCGGCGCAGGTGAGGAGCTGCTGTGGGAGTGAAGGATCAGCTTTGCAATGGAGCCGAGGCAGGCAAGGACCCCCTTTTCTTCATCCCCATGGGTTGGTGGTCCATCGGGACACCTGATCTGCTGCAGAGTTCCTCCACCCATCATCTCCTGTCCCCTGGTTCCGCCGGGGATGGAGGCAGCGGCAGTTTGCTCTGGGTTCAGCGTGTTCAGGAGACTTGGCTCCCTCCTCGCCCTCCCGCCCATTCATTCGCTAATTTTCAGAGGTTACCGAGGAGACGTTATTGATGATGATGATGGTGATAATGGTAATAGGGGAGATGGGTGGCAGATTAATTCCTGAACTCTCTTAACAGGATTTAAGCTAACAAGAGAGGAGGGCTTTTTTTCCTCCCTCTCTCCTTTCCCTTCCTCCTTTCAGATATTTCCTGTGCTGGGGATAACAACACCAAGGAGTGTTAAATTGGCTCTGAATGTCCACCCCTGGCTGTCCACATTCTTGTAACGATTTCATTAGCTTGAATTATCCACGTTATTTTCTTGTAATGGGATTAGCCGTACTGGAGTCAGCTGAAGTCCTGGAGCGGGAGGCGGGAGGGACCTTCCGCTGCGTATTTCATTAACTCTCTCATGCAGGGGGTGGAACTGGCCACGGCTCAGCCCAGGGGCAAAACCATTTGCCAGGGTCCCCCGTTCCTAAAGGAGGAAGAAAGAAAAAGGACCATTATTATTATTTCCTCCCCCCGCCACCCCTAATCAGCAAATCGACGCAGAAGCAGAGTCTGGCAGGGAGGTAATTTGTTGGGGGAGGGAAGGTCCTGTTTGGGGGCGAGGGGAGGGGTAAAAAAATACAAAATAAAATGAAGGCGACCATTGCAAAGCGATTGAGTGGATTCTGCTGGGCTGAAGCGTGGCTGCAGCCTGCTGCTGGGGAAGAGGTTGGGCAGGAAGGGATGGGAAGGACTTCTGTCTCTTTTGGCCTCCTCGTCCCCTGCCCAGAGCCATTTCTGATGAGCGGTTCCGCTGCCTGGTTGATTTGCTTGAGCCCTGTCCTAGGGCTGCCGGCAGTCACGAGGGGGGATTTAGGCAGCGTCAGGGCTCGGGGCTGAGAAGGCAGCGAGAAGAGGAGGTGGTGGCATTAGATGGCAACCCACGAGAAGGTTGGGCAACCTCACTAGAAATTTTCCTGATCAGCTTTCCAACATAGTTGTTGCTGGTTTGTTTTTCTTGAAGGAGAATAAATCAGAGAGAGGGATTTAGGACTGCCCCATGCAGTGGGACATCTGTACGTGTCTGGAGAAACCTAAGGGCAATTTTTCTTTTGTTTGTTTTCCAAGATCTGCTCTTCTGGCAATGGACGGCAGTTGGTCTTTCTAACCATGCATGTGGATTTGTGGTGTTGGTTGTGCTTTGCCCTGCAGAACTTAGCAACTCAAGAGCCTTGATGAGCTCTGCCCTGCAGAACTTAGCAACTCAAGAGTCCTTGATGAGCTCTTAGCTGAGGGCACACCAAGATCAAGCATGAGGAACACATCCTTGTGTCTGGGTCTTAAAAATAATGGTCAGGGCTGGACAGGTAGGTCTTGGCCTGTCCTGAGAAGCAGTTTAAATGCTCCTATTTGAGATGGAGGGGACATTTCCCAGCTGGAGTACTCTTTAGCCTCATCCATAGGTACCTGTCCCATGAACGAGGCTGTGTGAATGGCCATCACAACTGCTCGGGGCAGTTGTGGGGCCAGACTTAGACATTGGGAGCTGAGGGAGGTTGGGGAGAGACTTGGAAGCACGGGGCAGGAATTCAAAGAAAACCCGATGGGAAAAGAAGAGCTGTGAAAAGAGGTGGCAGAGTCAGGGGCAGGAGATGGTGCTGGCACTCATGTGCCTGGCGATACTGGGGTGGAAGCTCAGAGGATTTGGGGCTGTGCCCACAGCAGGGTGATGGAAGGGGAAGAAGGAGCTGCAGGGTGGGAACTTGGCATGTCGTGCTGGTGGAGAAGGGAAGAGTTTCTGGAGACCACCCGTATCCCTGTCCTCCTCTGCTTGGCCGTGTTGATGGAGGATGCACAAGCACCTTCTAGTAAACAGCCAAAGCCAAGTGAGCAGTGTGGTGTCTACCAACTCGAGTGTGCTCTCTTTAATAGCAATAAAATGTCCTATAATTAGCAGGCAAAGGACTTGCCTCCCGGCTGGCCTGTGCCAGAAGGATATAATTACAATCCCAAGGAGTGATGTTCCTCTGACCTGCAGCCGGCCTGCAGCGTGGAGGAGAAATCTGCTTCTCTTCCCTCTGTTCAGCCAGGGAAGCGCGGGGATGGCTGGAGCACCACTGGAAGAGCTGCCAAAGCATCGGGAGAGCGGCTGGCAGCCGGCAAAGCCACGTGAAAGTGCGGGATCCCTCGTGGGTGGGAGGGAGAGGATGTCCCTCCTGGCATCTCTGGGAACATCCTGTGTTTCTCCTGAGCTTGGGGCTGGTGACTTGTGGAGGAAAAGGTTGTGGATGTCTGTGTTCTGCATTTGTGTGGATCATTGCTCAGTCAGGGCCAATATGGGCTTTTACTGGTTTCCCCTCTGCCTTTGTAAATCTGGATCGGCACGGAAAAAAAAAAAAAAAAGCAAAACGGTTCTCATTTGGGAAATATCTTCGTGGCAGCATTTGTTTGGGGCTGTCATCCCTCCCAGCCAACGGCCTGAAAACTTGCCAAGCCTGGGGGAGCGAGCGCAGGCGTGAGGGTGGATGTTGCCAGCCTGGCTGGCAAGCTGCCTGCGGCACGGGCAGGGGGAAGCCGGGAAAGACACGTCCTCCAGACCCACCAGGCTCCAAACCCACTCAGGATTTTACAGGACTGTTGTTCAGACACTGTTTTTCGTGAGTACATGGAGAAGGAAACTGGGAGGTGACAGAACAACTGTGTGTATGGGGGTTGCTGGGGGGCTCTGCAAGCCTGCCGCCCCCGTGGCAAAGTTCTCGCTCTTTGCTTTCACTCCCAAACTGCCTGTTTTAATTGTGAGCAGCTCCATGGGGACATTTGGTTTTGCTGCAGACCTTGGCTGCTCTCGTTACGGATGAAATCTCAGCCTGGTACGGTGCCACCGACAACTGTGGGGCTCAGAAACGGACCCAGCACGTGGGTCTGGTGGCGTCAGGACTGGCCAAAAAGGAGGTTACAAGGAGGTTACAGTCTCCTGCACAGTTAAGCTGGGCTGACTGCAAACCAGAATGGTGGTGTCTCAAGAAGGCTTTGCTCCCACATCTGCCAAGTCACAGAATCACCATGGTTGGAAGGGACCTCTGGGGCTGAGCACTGGGGCTCAGGAGCACTTGGAAAAGATGTGGATCGTGGATGCCGGTGGGTACCAATACAAAAACCGCTGAGGTTTCTCACTCACACTGACTCCAGGGACTTCTGTAAACCCTCCTGCCCAGGGCGAGGAGCCTGGCACGCTGCTGTGCTCCCTGCCGGCAGCGGCGGCTGGTGCCAGTGCTTTCTGGTCTCCATCCAGTTTGCCACGGAGAGAGGAGAGAGACGTCAGCTCCAGGAGGAACCCCCCACCCCTGGGGTGCTGCTATTTCACACCGTTTGCGCCCATCGGAGCCGTGTGCTGGAAGGGGAAGCTGCTTGTGAGCCTCCCCATCTCCACAGCCATCCCCACCCCTGGGGAAGCACGTGTTTTAAAGCAGCTCGGTGGGATCTGAGGCGAGATGCAGTTTAGCAGCCTGGATAAAAGCTGCTTTCTTCCCTCCTGTGTCATCTGGGCTCCAATTTTGCCCAGGTGATGAGCTGCATCCCCATCCTTTCCAGCATCCCCATGGGGCGATCCGTGAGCTGGAAGGCTGCGGCATGGATGCAGCCGGCATGGGAGGGTACCGGGAGCCTGGCACCGCGGGGGGTAATTGGGTTCCCTCCGCCTCTGCCTCTCATCCCCCCAAAATCCAGAGGAAATAATTGGAAAAGAGAGGTGTGAGTCTCTGCCTGGCGCTGGAGAGGAGAACATTAAAGGCCCGAGCTCTCCACTTCATTCGCAGCTCCCGGGATGGTAATTGCTGTGTTGTGGTTTCTAATTAGCGCCGCAGTGGGGGGGGAGAGTGTTTTACTCTGCAGCCCCGGTGGGGTCAGCCCTGTCTCTGCCAGCCCCTCGGCTTTGCCTGCTTCCCGGTGGGAGCTGGGCTGCAGCTTCCTCCTGTGGACCCATCTCTCTGGGAGCCCTTGGTGGGTACAACTAGTGCTTCCCCCCAACCTTGTCCCTGGGGAGATGTCTACGGCCAGCCCCGCTTCGGATCGGGTCCCCACTGCTTCCCAAGGTGGGTGGCTCGGGCCACTCTGAGCTGGGGAGGGAAGAGATGGCTTCTTCTCTCTCTGCCTGGGCTGATGTGGGTCACCACAGCTTCCCCTTGGTACCCCAACCCCATGGCCCATGGTCGTCTTGCTCCTCCTGGACACCTCCTTGCCCATCCTGTGTCAACGGGAAACACATGGTGTTTTAGTGCGCAAAGCAGTTGTTGTCTGAGACCTTCTTCTCCCTTTTAGCAGATATTCTGCTCCCCCCAGGGGATGTTTTCCAGGGAGCGATAGGTTGGAGCAAGCCCCCCCCCTTGCCCATACCACCCACCACCCGCCTTTCCTAGTCAGCTCCTTGCACCAGGAGCTCTCTCATTAGCTCTTCCTCACCCCAACGGGGCCATTCGAGATCCTACAGGGATGCTGCAAGCCAGAAGAGCCTCCTGCAGAGCTCCTGGGGCCCCCCCATCGCCTGCACCCCCTTGCAGGAGGCCCCTCCTGCTGCTGGAAACCAGGCGGCGTTCCTGCTGCTCCCGGTGCCGAGCATCCCCGCCGGCCCGAGGCTGCTCCATCGCCTCCCCTCGGGTTGGTTTGTTTGTTTGTTTGCCTGGCGCCGGCTCGGAGGGGGCAGGAGGGAGCGAGGGAAAAGGGAAAGCGCCGAGGAGGAGACGTGCGGATTCATTTTGAGGCTTCATCATGGTACATTTACACACCACGTTGCCTAAGGAAATTGGGGAGATGAATGCCTGGTCATGCTGCCGGTGCACCGGGTTAACTCCCAGGATTTAGCTTATATCATTTCACGAGAGCGTTTATGGCCTTTACCGTGTTTATTCCCAGGTGCTCTTTGGCACCGCCGCATCCCGGGCTCCTTTTGTGTATGCGGGCCTGTGTGTAGATTTTCAAATAAAATAACACATCTCTTCAGACCCCGGCCCACGTTAAATATTTATTGCCCGCAGTTTGTGCATGTGTGGTTGATAAATGGGCGGGAGGGGAGGGGAGGAGAAGGGGAAAGCGGGAGCTCGGATGCAGAGAAAGCACCGGCTTTGTCCTGGAATCTCTCCAGGGGACGGCACTGTGTCCGGCGAGCGCCGCCTTTGGGTCTGTTTTCAGGCTTTTTGGAGAAGGTCCATGAAGGTGGCCGGGTGCTTCGGCGCTCGAGCGACGAATTCCACCTGCGGGGACAGGCGTGCTGTGGCGTCCGCGTCCGAGCGTGGATGCTGCCAGCCCTATCCCACACCCTCCGGTTAAATGTGAACCCCTTTTCGTTTCCCTCTTCCCGGCTTTCTGTCCCATTGGCACTCAGAAACTTGTCGGAAATGCTGCTGGGTCTGGGGGGTGTCGTACAGGAACCTGGGTCTGCTGAATTCACCTGTTTCCCCTCACCCATTCAGCCCGTTTAAATAAAACCAGTTTATTCTAGCTGGTGAAAGAGGCTGGTGGGTGGGTGCGGGATGGGAAATGCAGGTACCTGGGTGCAGTGTTAAAGCGGGGAAATCCAGTCTCAAAAATAATCCCCAGCATCCACGGAGCAGAGGGATGGCACCTTGGTGAAGGTGGTGCCTACAACAGGCTCTGGGGATGGAGGAGCTGCTCTGGGATGAAAATAGGTCCCCACGGGGCTGTGCTCTGGCTTGTTCCAGCTCTGGCTTGGCCCACCAGGGTGAGGGGGTGGATTCTGCCCCTCTGCTCCGCTCTGATGAGACCCCGCCTAGAGTACTGTGTCCAGCTCTGAGGGCCTCAGCACAAGGAGGACATGGACCTGTTGAACCTGGTCCAGCGGAGGGCCATGAAGATGCTGTGAGGGCTGGAGCCCCTCTGCTGTGAGGACAGGCTGAGAGAGTTGGAGGGGTTCAGCCTGGAGAAGAGAAGGCTCCAGGGAGATCTTTGAGCCCCTTCCAGTCCCTAAAGGGCCTCCAGGAGAGATGGGGAGGGACTCTGGATCAGGGAGGGGAACCATAGGACAAGAGGGAAATGTTTTAAACTGAAAGAGGGGAGACTGAGATGAGAGCTCAGGAAGAACTTCTTTGCTGTGAGGGTGGTGAGAGCCTGGCCCAGGTTGCCCAGAGAAGCTGTGGCTGCCCCATCCCTGGAGGGTTTCAAGGCCAGGTTGGAGGGGGCTTTGAGCAACCTGGTGTGGTGGGAGGTGTCCCTGCCCAGGGCAGGGGTGTGGAACTCCATGATCTTTAAGGTCTCTTCCAACCCGAACCATTCTATGATCCTGTGCCTTTCTTCAGAGGTGCAAATAAATCTGTTTGGATGGTGGTCAGGAGCAGCCCTGGGAACCTGGAGATGCTCTTTGCCCACCCTGAACAGGACACGGCACTGCACGTCTCCTAAAGGGAGGAGAGCATAGCATTTATAATAAAGAAGATTTTTGCTTAAGATTTGCAGCTGGAACAGATGACCCCTGAAATCCAAGCTGAGTTTCTAGGTGTTCCTAGCTCCTTTGGACTTGGGTCTTAAAGGGAAGTGGCGCGGCTACAAGTCACCACTCACCCAAGCCCTCAACAACGTGGGTCTCTAACCAGTGGTGCCATGGCTTGTGATAAAATGATGGTGCTTCCCTTGATCTCACAGTGTCTTTGCTTTTCCAATTCACAGCACCTTTGGAGAGCTGAAGACCGTCCGGCTGCCCAAGAAGATGGCAGGAACGGGATCCCATCGGGGCTTTGGTTTTGTGGATTTCCTCACCAAGCAGGATGCCAAGGTGAGATATAGTCCTCCTCCTCGGGCACCCTGCCAGGGCTTGGGGCAGAAGGTGAGGGAGGGAGCCTGGAGGCTCTGTCCCACCAAGGCTTAGCCCAGATTTGGGACAGGCTGTGACCGTTCACCAGCACAGCTGCCCTGAGGCTGGTGGGCAACCACCAGGGGTTACGTGAGCCGCAATGGAGAGAGGTTTGGTACGACTGGTACAATGGATAAAAATCCTTGTAAAGTAGAAGGATAGGGGGTTATCAGAAGTAAGGTGAGAAGCTGAAAGAGATGGTTTTGACCCAATATAACGCATGAAGAAACTTGAGTACGTGTCCCACCTCCACCACTGCCTTGGTTTTAAGGGGAGTTTTACATTTTGTGGGTGTTTACTGCTGTGTAAACTGCGCAAGGCCCATCCTCGTCACTTCCTCTGTGTCTTTTGAGAACCTCCTTACCCTGGTGTCATTCAAATAGCGAGCGTAACAGAGAGGCAGTGGTTGTGAATTGGTGAAAAAGAAGGGAGAGCGGAGGGAGAGGTCTGTGCTTTACCTTGCTGAACACAAGAACAAAGATCAAGTTCCATAACCGGGTCATAGACTTGGTCCAAAGAGGGGACGTAGCTGTGCTGGGGTGGCCAAGGATGCTTTCTCAGAGCGGTTTGCACTGGTTATTTGACAGCAATATGGAAAATGTCGGCAGCGGTGCCTGGGAAATGCCTTTCTCAGCACCAAGAACTGAGCTCCTGAGTCCTGCAGGTTGAAAACACATTTTGCTTTAACCAAAAGATGCGAAACCCATCGTTCCGATACCGTGATACTTTTGCGATCTGTATGCAAAATATTTATGCTGCAAAATATTCCATAGCATTTTAAGCCGGGATGGATTGCTGTTCAACTTGCTTAGTTAATTTTATGTTTTGTAAAGCTTTCCTATGTGTCTAAGTTCCATACTTGCAGAAGAACCAAGGAGACTGTAACCTGTCTGATAGTATTCTGCCCTTACCCTTTGCCGGAGGTCCAGGAGCAGGCAGGACCAGGCGTGGGGGGTCTCCTGCTGTGGGCAGGAGAAGGTCCTCAGCCCTCTGTAAGGTGCTGCGTGGGTTCTCCCAGCACTGGAGCAGTGCGGATTCCATCCCCGCTGCTGGATCCTGGCGATTTGCACAGTGTCTGGAAGAGGAACGGCTGTGGGCACGAGCCAAGGGATGCTCTTTTTAAAGGGAAGGGTCCACGTGGCTTCACTGGCTCCCTGAAAATCCAGATTTTCCAGACTGCGGGCAGAGATGCAGGAGAGAGGAGGGGGGAGCATAGGCATAGCCCGTGTTTATGTTTTTAGACAGGATTCATTGATCGGGGATCACAAGGGACTATTAGATCACCCCTTCCAGTCTGACCTCCCGTATAACACAGTACATGGAGTTCCTTTGTTAGTCCTCTATTGATCCTAATTCAAACTTCCTTCCTCTCAGCCCTTGGGGGGCTGGCTCGCTGGGCAGCGTGGGGTGCACTGAACCCCCCCGGAGTGTTTCTGCTCAGACCCTGGCTCCGGGCAGCTTTGCTTTAACCTCTGCTTCACTCCGGAGTCGTTCAGGCTTTGTTCCTGATTTTTGAATTAATCTTTTCCTAGCGAAAATTCAAGCGTTTGAAAGGAAAGGTGCACACAGGGATCTCTTTACCGCTGCCATTTTGGGGGTGAATGAGACAGCGCCCACTTTTATGCCTGGTTTTGGAGGAAACAAGGCACAGGTCTGTGTCCAGTCGCTCTTCGGCCCCGTGGGGACACGGTGGCTGGTTCAGACAAATAGAGATGTCAGTGGTAGGAAGCCCATCTCTCGCTGGAGCAGCCGGAGGGGAGAGAGCCCAGTGGGGCGCTTATATTGCTCCCAAAGCTCACAGGGAGCAAGGTGCCCCAAGGAATATCCCTCAGGAACCAGGGGAGGGGTCTTCTTTTCCAGCAAAGCAGCTCTTCTTCCTCCTTCTCCTTCTTTTTTGCCCTCGTCTCTTTGAGGGATTTAATTGTCTCACAAGTGGCACATCAAGTACACTCCATTGGCCGTCTGGAGAAGGATGTGCTGTGTATTGATGAATAGGATCCTGAATATTGTAAACACGGACATAATTGGCTTGGAGTTTATCGCTAAGTGAAATGAGAGAGGAGGGGAGTGGGCCTGGAGACCTCTGAGCTGAATAGCTGTGACTATCAATGACGTTTTCCCTCGGAGTGGTAATCTGGAAATCGCTTATAAGCGCCTTATAAAACACGATGGTTTTGTAATAGAATAGTTAAGGTGGCTTTGTTGGGCATTTAAAGCCTGTGACCTCCCGTGTTTGTCTTTTTTCTCGGAGCAATCACGGCTGCTGTGGGAGTGCAGATGGAGATTTTCCAGAGGGAAGCTGTGGGGCTTCCCTTCCGAGCTCCCCGGTGCTGTGCCTGGCAGAATTGTCTCACCAGCCCGAGTTTCATCCCCTTGGCCACCCCAGATGCTCTGGTGCCCGCTCGGGGAGAGCCAGCCCTACCAAAAGGTGCTGTTGTGGGAGGGATGAGGGCCCAAGCCTCACTCATTAGGGGAGGTGACATCCAGGCAGGGCGGGGGACACTGCTGGTGGTAGCTTCTTCTCCTGCAGAGCTGGAGATGCTCGTCCTTCCGAGCCCCAGTCTCACGCCTGCCTTTCCCACGGTGACATCCGAGGCAGGGCTGTCTCTTGGGTCGTTTGACGGCTCCCAGGGTGATGGATGGAGCTGGACCGGGAGTGTTACACCGCCATCAGATGGAATTAGCAGCCCCCTCTCTTCTGTGTCGCATTTAACACATCACAGCGTGCCCACCTGCGAAGCTGGGAAACGGGGAGGAACCCACGTCAAAGACAGCAAACGGGAGGGAGAAAGTAATATTCACAGTGGGTTTGCCTACCCACTGGTCAAGCTGGGAGCCCGTGGAAGGTGGGGGATGAGAGGGGCGACTTTGATCCGCTGGCAATAACAAATTAACTCCCGTTAAGGAGGCATTAACCATTTGACGCGTTTCCCGACGTTCCCTGTGCAGAATTGTTGTGGGATTGTTTTCATTTTTTGAACTATTAACTGGAAGCCGAGTTTCCACTTCTCTCCCCTGTCGGTATAAAAATACATCTGGTCTCCAAATAGAAATTGCCCATTCGGGAAAGACAGTCAACCCTTTAAAAATGCAAGCACACGGAAGGAAAAAATCCTTGTGTGCAGCTGGCATCGCCGAGAGCATCCTCAGCTGGGATTGGTTCTTGCGAGGAAGGGAAATTTATCAATCTCCTAATGTTGTTGACCCTTTGTCCCTCTAATGACTCCAGCCCGGAGGCTCTTCGGCTTGAGTATTTAATAGGGCAAGGGGGGAATCTATAGGCAGAGCAGCGCTGTCCTCCGAATTAATACGGCGTTTAGGGATGGAGTCATAGCACCGGGGGGTGACGGACGCAATGGTCCGGTCCCTTGATCTCTGCCTTCCCAACGCCCCGGCGCAGCGGACTCTGCCTTATCCCACCAGCCTGGCCTTCGGGTGGGTTTATTTGCTGCCCTTTAATTTCAAAATTCCCTTTTTGAACCCCCAAACAGCTGCTCTTCCAGCCTCTCCCCTTCGTCTCTCGGCTTTTCCCTTCTCTCTTCGCCTCCCCATCCGCTCTACTCGGAGCTAGCGACGGAAATCCCGCCGCACGGAGCCAAGCTCCAACCAAACTCTGGGAAATCGTACTCCGGAGGGTTCAGGAATGACATTTTTAAGCATGCTCTCATCCTGTTTTCTTAGGGGAGAAGGCCATAGGGTTTTTGTGCAACCCTTAAAGCATTTGGAAAGCAGAAGAGACCTGTGAGGAGGTTTGCCAGGTGTTACCTGGGCAGTGGGGGTGTTACCGAATTGCAGGAGCTTTAATAAAATCCTTTTTCAGTATTTACGGATCCTGAGCCCTGTGTGGTGGAAGCTCCCCTTTTCTTAAAAGGTGTAGGATGACACGAAGCCGTCGTAATTAGAGGGCTTTTCCGGCGAGCGTCTCTCTCGGATGAGCAGACACCAGACCTCTCTTTATCCCTAGTTCGGATACAACTAAACAAATCTCTGGCCGGTCGACGCTTTGGTCTCCAGAGGAGGGTCCTGGGAAGGTCTTTTTGCAGGTCCTTCTAAGGGGGAAGAGCTGCACCCTGAGAATAGCTCCTGCCTCCAGCCCCACTTTCTTTGAAAGCCAGCCCGCTTGTCCTCATTTCATATTTCTCAGGCGATTAATGTGTATTTTTTCCCTACCTATCTTTTCACTGGGAATAGCAGCAGCGACAAATTTCCTCCTCTGGCTGGAAGATCTCCAGCAAGGCGGATGTGTGGGGCTGGTATTTCTCCCCTTCATCCCTTTGTCTTGTAAATCATCGGTGGCTTTCCTTTTTTTTTTCCCTTGAAAAAGTCTTAATTCTTCTCGGAGCAATGAAGAGCTAAGTTTTATGTTTAGTTTTGTTTTTTGTTTGGTTTTTTTTTCCAAAGGAAGTGACATTCACTTGTTTTTCCCCTGAAATGGGCGGCTTCTGTTCTGCAGCCCCAGCTCTGGGAGGGGACTGCGGGGAGCAGAGGTCCCAGCCCACCCTTTCCTACCTGGAATGGAGGCATCCCTGGGATCTCACCCCATCATCGCCAGCTTGGCTTCATCCTGGGTGCAAACCAGCTCATTTTGGGAGCGTCTTCAGCTGGGAAGGGCCAATATCACCAGGCTGCTGGCAGATGTGCCTCTCCCAGCGGGTTTCTTTCATGCGATGCAACTTGATGGCAGCATCTGCCTTCCTTCTTGCTCCGTGGCCTTTCCCGGTGCTCCCCGCAAATCTAGGGGAGGCTTCGTCCCAGACTGGGCTGCGTGTGCCTGCCAGGGCATGGAATTAATCCTGCAATGAGGAGGACGTGGCAGAGCAAGCCTTTTGGAGGACGAGAGCCCACCAAAGCGCCGCGCTTTGCACCACGATGGTGGGCGCGTTCGGCACGGTCTGCCCTCCTCCGTGGTCCGGGGGGGGCCGTGTCCCATCTCCCGACCTTCCTCTTCCCTGTGCCGCGGGGAAGTGAGAAATGAAAAAAAGTATAAATTAACAAATGAGACCCGGCGGTTTAGAGCTGCAGTCGTTTGCCAGGCTTTTGGAAATGGCTCTTTGTGCCAACGTAAACAGCCATCTCAACTCCCCGCTGCCGCCTCCCCCTGAGTGTTTATTTAAGCCAACACATTGCTCTGCTAATTGGATACCATTCCGAGGGAAAATAGGCCTTTAAAACAACAGCAGCGGCAAATAAAAACAGCTGTAGCTGCAAAAGCACCAGCCAGCCCCTCTGAGGGGAGCGTGTCCCCCGAAAAGGAGACACGATGCCCCCGCCGGGGGAGCTGGGGAAGGTGGGGAATCTCAGCGGTGCCATGGAGGAGGTGGAGCTGGTGCTCCTCCTTTCTCCTTCTTGTATTGGATGAGAATTATAGGAGTGAAAGGGAGTCGGAAGGAGGGGGAAACGCAGGGTACTGAGTGCTGGTCACTGGAAATGGGGGGTTTTTTTGAGTTTCATAACCCAGGGGCTCAGGCAGGGTCCTGGCTACTGAGGAGCAGCCCTGGGCAACCAAAGCCCCTTGCAGGAAGAGCCACTCTGCCCAGAGATGTGACATTCGGGGACAACCATGGCGGATCAAAATTGCAGTTTGGTAAATGGCTCAGAGGAGAAGTCTGGGCTTCTCCAGGATAACTTCGGTGCTGCTTTGGTGGCCTCCAGACGGGAGGACACGTCCCTGTAGGAGAGTGGGATGTGTTTCTGGGGTCCTACAGCTGCCATATTTGTTCCAGGCATGTGAGTCTGAGAGCTGATAACCCTACTTAATCCCAGCCTTAGCTGGGGTTTTTTAAAGAACATTTTGGGCTTCTTTTCCCCGCCCCTGTGCCCAGCCACGTCTCACGTTGCTGTGCAGCACTTTGGGTGCCTCTGGGCATGAACACACTTGACCGGCGTGGTTGTTTATTTGCATTTTGGGCCCAGCCTTGCTCGGTTCTGAATTTCCTTGAAAATCTGTGGGAAATAAGGACAAAGTCAACCTTCCCTGTGTCGAGTCAGTGTGTCCTGAATGCCTCTGCTGGCTGCTTATGGATAGAGAAAGCCATCTGAGCTACTGTGAGTCCCGAGGTGGCTCTGCAGGTGCCACCCTGCCCATGGGGGTTCTGATTTGACCCACCTACTGCTGCCCCAAATCTCCACAGCTTTTCCAGCCTTCAGCTTTCCCGGCTCAGGTGTGGTCCCGGGGTGATGCCGGGCTGCAGCCACCCTGGAGCCGCTCGCTCTGCTGGATCTCCGCCTGCTCCCTAGCGAGCAGCAGCCTGCAGGAGTGGCAACGGGTTTTTGCTCTGCTGCAAGGATGTAGAAGATAGATGACCAAGTCAAAGCCACTGATGGAGATGAATCCTGCCCCATCAGAGCAAAGTGCTCTGAGTCGGGTGTTCCCTGGTGGCCTTTTAGATTCAGGGCAGAGAGAGGGACATCTTTGTCTGGTTTTATTTTCTCCCTTTAATATTTTTTTTTCCTCTTAATTCCGCAGAAAGCGTTCAACGCCCTGTGCCACAGCACGCACTTGTACGGCCGGAGGCTGGTCTTGGAGTGGGCAGACACGGAGGAGACGGTGGAGGCCCTGCGACGGAAAACAGCAGATCATTTCCACGGTAACGTAGCAGCATCCTTCTGGCCCGTGGGATGCAGCCCCGGCTGGCACCGTCCCATCTTGGCACAGGCTGCCGGTCCACACCAGCCCTTTCCTCCCCGGGGCTGGCAGGTAGATGCTGGAGGATGCTGAGGATGCCGGAGCAGGGGGAAGGAGGAGGCATCCAGGCCATGGCTTTGTCTGACAGCTCTCTGTCTGCACGTCAGCTGGTTAACTCTCCGTCTGCCGGCACTGCCAGGGCACCATGATGCCACCTGCAAGGCTTTTGCTCCGTTCTCCTGCACCTCAGGGTGCTCTGCGGCTGGGGACGGGCTCTGTGTACGCCGGATTAAAAAGGACAAACAGTTTGGCCATCGGTTGAGATGGGGAGAGGGCTGTTTGGATGAGCTTCCCGAGAATGACAGCTCGGCAGATAACAGCACTGCAGGCTCCTATTGACAGCCATCGACAGGCACAAATGCATTGCTTGGCAAATATTTATGTAGGAAGGGCTCCCCTGGGCTGGTGGGCTAAGCTGGAGATCAATGCTCTTCCCCCTGCACCCCCTCCCAGCCTCCCTTCTCCATCACGCACGTGCCCGTCCCCCCGGGGGTGGGGGGTTGGCATAAGCAGTTCTGGGGCTGCACGTCGCAGTCCCCCCCGGTGATGGAAAAAGCAGCAAACCTCGCTTATTTAGCGAGCCTGACTCCAGCGGGACCCGGCCTCGTGTTCGTGGAGTCGCGTGCGCTGATTAATAGGGGCTGGGGAAGCTGCAGTTTGGTGGTGGAAAGGCTGAGGGCGGGTACGACCCCGGGGGAGTGTGGAGCAAAGTGGGATGTGCTGGGATCCAAGGGCTGGGATCTCCACCGTGGTGCCAAGAAGGAGACCGAAAGGAGCCTGGCGGTGTCAAGGTGTGTGTAATGGCCGGGGTGTGGAGCTGTGCTGTGCTGATGGGGACACGTGCGAGGACATGCGGCTGCCTGGGGGGGTGGCTGTGCCCACCCAGAACCCAGCACTGGAGGGGGGACACGTGGTGCTCGATGGCCGTAATGTAAATCTCCACCCAGGTGGAGGAGGCGGGGGCTGTGATGTTTCATGCACCCCGTTTTATATTCCTTTCTGCTCTGCTCAGTCCAGGGGGAAAAAAGAGTCTTGGCTTTACGGTGGCTACAGACTTGCTGCTGCCCGAGCTCTGTCGCTTCCCAGCGCCAGCTTGCTTCCTGATTTCTGTCTGCTCTTGCTCCAGCCCCCTTCTCCAGGGTCTTCCTCACCCAGGCGGGGGCTCTGGGAGAGTGGCAGAAGAGTGTTTTCACGTCCCAGGGGTGATGCAGCCTCGGAGCTGTGGTGTCTCCAGGGACTCGGCTGAAAAACAGGAGGAAGGTTATCGCTCCCCATCTTTAGGGACCGAAAATGTGATGGGAGGCGACAGTCATCCCTGCTCCAGCCCATCTCGAGGGGAGAGAAGTAGCATCCAGTGACTTACAACCCCTGCCTGGTGCACAGGTGAAATGGCTGGGGGCTAATCTTGTGGCAGAGCGGGGTCTGCCAGAAGTGGATCTCCATGACAAAGCCCATCTGGGGCACACTGGTGGGACTGGGAGCTGCCTGGGACCAGGTCTCGGCCTCTCGGTGGCTGGAGCGTGACGGGTGGTATTTGATTTCTTTGGGAAGAGCCTTCCTGATTTCGGAGTGGGCTTGCTGCGGGGCTTCTGTCAGCGGTGCCCAGTGGTCCCAGTGGCCCAGTGGAGGAGGGGAGGGAGGCAGGCCCTGTCCCGTTTGCTGTGGGTGTGCAGAACGTGATAGCGACAGTGATAAAGAGGGAAATTCTACACCTCCCACTCTGCCTTCAGCCCCCGTGGAGATGCTCCTTCACGTTTCCCCTCCCCCGGTGTAGGGGGAGGCTGATTTTCCTGCATGGAGCCGGGGTGGAGAGGACACAGAGCTCACACAGCGTTGCTGCCTTGCCTTGAGTTCTCCCCGAAGCAGCCGGGCTGAGCCCACACATCTCATTTCACTGGTGATGCAGACTGGATGCTCTTAACCAGAAACTAAACCCACTTTTTCCTACCGATACCCATTTTCCCCCGCTTTCCTCTTCTCCCCACGAGGCGCAGGAGCAGCTCGGACTTCCCTGCGCTTTTCATGGATGTCCCTGTGAGTTTTCCTCTCCTACCTCAGTGTGGGGGACTTGTGAGGGTCTTCCCACAGCTTTGCAGGCTGCAGCCATCAGGCCCCTCTGGTTCCTTATCTCCAAGTAGGAAGGAACTGATCTGGGCATGGGAGAGAAACGATAATTTTGAGTCGTCAAGGCTCAGGAAATAGAGTCAAGACAAAGGTCCTTGATGTCTTCAGCTGCTCTTTGCCACCAAAAGCCACTGCTGTTGCTGTCTTCACATTGCTTCTCAGGCCAAGCCCAGCCCGCAGCATCTGAGAAGCAGGACGTGGAGGCAGATGCCCTCAAAAGGCATGGTGTGGTAGTTGAGGTGGGTCTTATCCCACCATCCAACTCAGCTTATTCCGTGTTTCCTGCCCTAAATTTCTTTGCAGAGTTCAGCATTGTCATCCCGTGGGAGAATCTTTTTTTTTTTCCTTTCTCTGAAAGTCTTCTGTGATCCTTTTGGATCTGGAGAGCTCCACCATCACAAGGCCCCCGTGCCGTTTGGAGAGGCTGGTCTCGCTGTAGTGGCGTTGTGTGTTTGTACCAAGCCGTGTTGGCGTTGCTGTGCCGTCGGTACGGGGTGACACGTGGCCCCTGCTGCTCCTGCCCCTTTTCCTGGTTGTTCCACAGAAATAAAAGCAGACAGGGAGCGTGGCGAGGACTTTGCACACACCAGAAGAGGTGGAAGAGTTAAAGCAGGACAAGGGACTGAGACTGCCCATCTCATGGTGCTTTCAGACTCATTTCTCCCAAGTTTTGTGCAATTGGAATTTAAGTGTTTTGAAGAGCTCCTTCTTTTCCTTCTTCCATTTCCTCTTTTCTGTGCAATTTTTGGTTTGCTGTGGCCACAACAGTGATGTACGATGTTTCCGCAGTTGGCTCATGGTGGATCTGTGGGGAGGAGAGGCTGCAGAGTCCTAACAGAGGGTGAGAAGATGGCCCTGAGGCCTGGGAGGGATTGTTATCACCCAGGTCCAGCAGGACAATGCGGTGACCTGCACTCCCCTGGGTCTTATGGCGAGTTTGACTTGAGCGATGAGTTCATCCTGCTCCATCTCGCCGATTTCTGCATCTCCAGCTTTGACAGACCCACCTTGATCTTTCAGGCTGGTGTCTTGGGTAGCCGTGGCCAAACCCCCTCACCCAGCAGCTCCAGTGTCAGCCCCATCAGTTTTGTCTTAGCAAAGAAATACTTCGTAAAGTCTAAACCTGGGCTGCAAGAGACACATCCTGCCTCCGACTTCTCTCTGCTACAATTATGCACTTTATTTCTAGACACCGTTTATAGAGATTTGGCTTCCAGTTCCCGGGTCTCACTCTGCTGTTATTTGTTAGGTTAAAGAGAGGTCTGGCCTCCTAAATCTTTTCTCCGTGCAGGTGTTTTGTCGTGGCAATCAAGCCACTTCTGAGCCATCTTTTCAATAGGTCTAATAGGTGGGATAAAATGGAATCGCCTTTCTTCCCATTTCGTGTAGTTTTCAGGTCATCCTTTATGGCTCGTTCGGAGTCTTTGTAATGTTCCAGGAGAAAGTGAGGACCCCAGAAGTGGTCACCGGCTGCCAGAGATGGTTTCAGAAGTGCTGGCAGGAGGGAAGCCACGGCCCAGCCCTGATGGCTGGGACTCCAGCACTGCACCCTGGGCTCGCTCTCCTGCCTCCCACCACAGGCTGTACGAGGTTTAAGTCTTTTGGCTCATTCCTGAGCGTACCTCCTCTCCATCCTGAGGGCCTTACGTTAGGAAAAAAACCCCACAAATCACTTTCTTTGAGTTTTAATTGCACCCCACTGTGGATTATTAATCCGTGGGACCTGCAAGGTGGCTGGAGAACCCCAGAGCTTGGCCAGCTACAGGGGAGGATTTGATGCCGCTGTGGATAAAAGGAGACTCACCTACTGTAACACGGTAGGGAGAAGCCACAGAAAGGTTGGCCAACGGTTGGCCTTGGGACCTCTAATCCAGCCCATAATCATAGAAATGTTTACGTCGGAGGAGACCTTTCAGATCATCGAGTCCAGCCACTGATGATGGAGATAAAACAATCAACAATAACGTGGAGAAGGGCGGCAAGGGATGCACGAACCCTGCCACCAGCAGCATCTTGGCCCTCATTTGGGGAAGGGGGATCCCCCCTTTGGAAGACAAGGATCACTGACGTCTTTGAAACCGGCAGGGGGGACTATTTTGGCTCGGGTGAAACAGCCAGGAAATGGATCCCGATGCCCTGCAGCTGCATTTCCCAGCCCTGGGGCGAGGGGTGGACCTGGATCCGTGCCCTGTGCGGGAGGGGACGCTCCGGGTTGGCATCCAGAGCCCCCGGTGCAGACCTACACGTCTCCCCCATCCCCGCCGTCGCATCGCTGCGCCTCCCCAAAGGTCTGTGAACCCTCCTTTTCTTCCCGGGCTTGCTTGCCGTGGGCCGACGGTTGCCGGCGGCGGCTCCATCCTGGCCAGCCCTCCGTGTGTGTGCCCCCTCCCTCTCTCCCGGGAGCCCGCCGTCCGTGCGGGGAAGGTACTTGCTCCCAATCCAGCTAAATTACTATTGACTTGTGTTCTCTGCGCTTCGCAAACATTGCACTCAGCCGTCACCAGCGGGGCTGGCGGTATCCTGCCAGGGCTAACTTGGGAAGCCAGCTGTGCCGGGCCGCTTTTTTCTGCTCTTTCCCATCGATCAAAGAATTAAATTGACAGATGGGGAATTATTTATTATTTTTTTTGCGCGCCCGAGAGGCGGGAAGGGGAAGGAATGACTTGTGGGTTGTTGGTTTGGTTGTGTGGTTTGTTTTTTTTTTGAATAGGAAGGATGGGGTGGGA
>VXAK01025077.1:126924-138451 GCA_013399435.1 Arenaria interpres
CCCCCCAACTCTCTCAGCCCCCCCTCCCAGCAGAGGGGCTCCAGCCCTCCCAGCATCTCCGTGGCCTCCTCTTGCCCTGCTCCAACAGCTCCATGTCCTTCCTGCGCTGAGGACCCCAGAGCTGGAGGCAGCACTCCAGGTGGGATCTCCTCGGAGCGGAGCAGAGGGACAGAATCACCTCCCTCAATCTTGACCATGATCTGTGGTGTTTTTCTCACTGTCCCGCGGGAGGGGGCAGGGGATTTGGGACAGGCAGGTCACATCCCGCTCCTGTTTTCCCAGCTGTGAATTGCTGCTGCTTACAACGTGCCCCCGTCCCTCGGCTCAGCTGCGGGGGGAAGGGGGTTCTTTTCATCACTGGTCCCACCTATAGTGTTGGATCCTGAATTTTGCCTCTTTTAGTCCCCTCTTGCCTTTGCAAAGTCTTCCTCCCAGGGAGCGGGGCTCCGGGAAGCGCCGTGGGGCCGAGCAATCCTGTCCCCCCCCGTGTCCCATTTGCTGCTTTCCAAGCCCAGCTGCTGGCTCCGGGCGGGAGCTCGGGGATCTCAAGCCTTTCTATTCTTCCTCTCGGCGTTGGCAGCCGTCCCCTTCTCCACCGGCTTCGCGTGGCTGCTCGCAGCGGCAGTAGGTGCCATGTCCCTACCTTCCTGAGCAAGGAAACACGCAGGAAGGGTTTGAGCTTGATAAAAACACCCAGTGCTTTGGTTGCTGCTCCCTTGAGATGGGAGAAGCAGCGTAAAGGCAGGCGTGATGCTGGTGGAGCCATGTTCTCCCATCGAGACCTTCCCTCGCTGCCTCAGTTTCCCCATTTGCAAGGTGCAGACCTACACTGCCATGTGCTGTTCCCATTCCCGCATCCCTGCCGGGAGCATCCCAGCTCCCTGCCGGGCGTGCAGGTGTGCTCCAAACTCCTCTTTGAACCGGCTCCTAGTTGTCTCCTTTCCACCTTCCACCAGCCTTTTGCAATTTCAGACCCTGTTTGCTTCTCCCCTGCCGGGGGATTAGCCAAGAGATGCCGCTGCTGCCACCCCATCAGTTCCCCTCCTCGCACCGAAACCTCCTTCACCTCCCCTGCAGCCCCCGTTAAAATATCCTGACCGTGTCTAAGGGATCAGACCAGTTGCCACTGGGTGACCAGTTGCCATGGATCAGCCGAGCTCAGCCCTGGCCAAGGTGACTCCCGGTCGCTGGGCCCCATCGTGGGAGGGGATGGCACCAAACTGGCATCTCCCCAGCCTGCAGCCACCCGTGGGGTGGGATGCTGGCGGGACAGTGCTCGGGATTTGGGAAGCATGAGCTTCTCCTTAGTATTATGGTGTGTCTGGACCTTACCCTGGGTTGCACCATGGCCAGTGTTTGGCACCGCCACCTTCCAGCTTCTACCACCACCTTCCAGCTTCCACCATCACCTTTATCCTTCCACCACCACCTTCCAGCTTCCACCATCACCTTTATCCTTCCACCATCACCTTCCAGCTTCTACCACCACCTTCCAGCTTCCACCATCACCTTTATCCTTCCACCACCACCTTCCAGCTTCCACCACCACCTTCCTCCTTCCGCTACCACCTTCCAGCTTCCACCACCACCTTCTTCCTTCCACCACCACCTTCCTCCTTCCACCACCACCCTTATCCTTCCACCACCACCTCCCTCCTTCCACCACTACCTCCCTCCTTCCACCACCGCTTCTCTCCTTCCACCATCACCTTCCTCCTTCCACTACCACCTTCCAGCCTCCACCACCACCTTCCTGGCCAGGAAATCAAACAGGAGAGCGAGGAGGCAGCTTTCCCTTCCCCGGAGCGCGGCTGCGTGTGACTAAGACACGCTGCCTCCTGTTTTCCCTAAATATATGCATTGGAGAGGGAGAGAAATCGCATGGCAGGGCTTGAGATTCCAGACTTAGCCATTCATGAATAATAATCAGGCTCAGTAATTCACAGTAAATGGGTATCCAAATTGGCTAATAAGGGAGGCTTTCACCCCAAACCGGAGCTGGGAGGAGAGGCAGGGAGAATATCAGCAGCCGTGGGCGTGCGCTCGGTGTGACCTGGATCGGTGAAACACGGGCAGCGGTGCCAGCGCCAGAGCAGGGAAACCAGAGAGCAGCGACAGGGGAGGACCCTGGGGAAGGGACGGCATCCTGGTGGCAGCCAGGACCTGCAGGAGCAGGGATCCCTACGTTCCACAGTCTGTAATTAGTGCCGTGTAATTAGGCTCAGCTCTCTCTTCCAGCCCCAGGACCCTGCTGGGCTGATGGGTGTTAGCATCCCAGGTCCATGCCTCCTGCCAGCGCTCGGGCTCCGCAGCCCATGTGGACCAGGGGGTACAGAGCCAGTGTCACCATGTCCCCACGCGTGATGTCCCCATCCCAGGGCTTAGCAAAGCGGCTGGGACAGCGATTGTGCACGGTGCTACCTGTCAAGGAGCAGGAAAGTAAAAGGGAGGTCTGTGGCATATGTCAGGAGAGGTGATCGGGTGGGGGGGGGGAAAGGTTTTCTTTGTGTTCACTCAACTAAAATTCGGGTTTTTCTTTCTCTGCTGGTTAATTTTCTCCTGCGAGGGGGAGCGAGGCAGCGGCAGGAGCTGCCTTCAGGCACGGTGAGGCGGGCTATTGGTCTTTGGGATCCACCAGGGAGGAGGGGGCTGCCCCACGGACACCCCCCCTGCTCGTGGGAAAGGGCTCCCCGAGTGCGTTGGGCGCCCGGGAGGTCACAGAGTCCTTCCCTACCGCAGCTCCGCTTCCCAACAAATGTTCCTCTAGCAGCATCTTAAGATGATGTTAGAGTTAAGATAAAGAAAAAAAGAAAAAAAAAGAAAAGGAAAAACACCTCTGCGGATCCCGGTCTGTGATTTGAGCTATTGAAATAAGCAGGATAGAAGCCGAACGTGCAGCTGATGAGTAGCTGAAGGAAGGATGCCCCTCCGAGGGCCGGCTGTTGCCAGGCGGTGTTTTGCAGCTGCTAAATGACTTTTTAAATTGAGGAGAAACCTACAGCCACTTTTACAGTCCCCACAGCTCCTTTATATAGGGCAGCCCAATGGCTGGAGAGCACCACGCTGCCGCTTGGCTGAGTTACCAGATATTACAGCCCCGCTGTCCTACAGCAAGGAATCGCAATGGATTCGGAATAAACTGCAGCAGCAGCTCTGGCCAAAGGCGATTTTCCTCCTGTCCCTTCCGCTCCCCTTCCCCACCTCTCCCCTCCCTGCGCCGCCGGATTGAGGACGCTCGCAAAATTGAGCACCCAGGGTGGCACGGAGCAAACAAACCTTTAGTTTTGAGGTTTTTTCCCTGCGACTTGACTTATTTAAGCGCCCTGGGAAGTGGGTTTGGGGTGTTTTTCCCTGGGGTATGATGGATGCTCTCGATGCCACCGCAGAGCTGGTGGCCAGAGCTCCCCCCCCTACCATGTCTCTCCATCCCTTCCCGACAGCTTAAACTGTCCCTCACGGCCCAAAAAATGGGGTGGGATTTAGCAGGTGTAATGAGGACGGCTTTATAAGCCACGAGAGATGGAGAGGAAATGGTGCTCCTGCTTCTCCTGCGCTTGGTGACCTAAAAATCGTTTTGGGGTTAAACGTAGCCCGTGTTCGCAGCCGCCGTCCCGGGTGATGCTGGTGGGGCCGGGGAGGTGCTGGGGTGCTGCCCCCCCGGGCCGGGCAGAAGGTTTTCTGCTTCATCAGCCTAGAAATCAGACCGCAAAACGCAACGTAAAGCTTCCCCCAAAGCGCCAGGAGAGATCTCTGTGCCGGCCGTACACCACGTCTCCTCCGGGCAGCCAGCCCCGTGGGGCCGTACCCGGCTTTTGCGGGGTCCACCCTGCCCCAAGAAAAGCATTTTAATTTCTTTTCTCCCCCAGGCTCTGGGAGGGTGTGCGGGACCCCCCCTCCAGCCGCTCCGCTGGCACGGCCACCCCCTCGGCTGTCCCCATCCGGGGTCTAAATTAACCCAGGTTATTCCAACAGAACCAGGGCAGGCAGGGACAACCCGTGGGGCAGCGCTGGTGGCTCCAAAGGCTCTGTAACACCCGGGGGGGGGGGGGGCAGGGGCAGAAGTGGGCAGATTTTGGGCAGGAGCTGGTTTAATTTCCTTTTCAGCCGAACCCAGCCCAGCATGGGGCTGAGAAAATCCCGGGAAACGGGAGGGCAAACTGTCCCAGGAGCAATTTTAAGGACGTGTCAGAAGAAGTGATGCAGGGCTGTGGAGGGCTCACCCCGGGTCGGGGGGGCACGATTCAGCATCCTACCCCCCCGGCAGGATAAGCTGGACAAGCACATCCCCCCCCGCTCCAAGGCAGCTTCAAAGCAGAGCGGGTGCTCCTCCCGGCTGAAATCGGGGCTGAAAAAGGGAAAACTGGGAAGTTTTTTATGTTTTATTTTTAATTTAGAAAAAAACAAACCAAACAACCCAAACCCACAGCACAGGAGGCTCTGTGTTTCAGCTGCTGAGCTTGGAGCCCCGTGCGCCCGGCAGCGAGGGGGGCGGCGGGGGCGACGGCAAGGCAGGAGCCTCGGACTTCGTTAGGATTCAGCCGTTAGATCTCTCCTTTCTCTCTGATGGCTGAGTGTGATTGACACTTACAAATTACCCAGCCAAAAGTGTCGAGTCTTTGACCCCTGAGTAACATCTTTGGCAAGCCTGAGATTTGCCAGCATTTTGTCATCTAATTACTACAAATCCCTTGAAAATTCACTGGCTGGTGAATTTTTAATGCGGGACAATTTCAATGTGATGCATCGCCCAGATGGGCACGCGCGCGTGCTCCGTCCCTCTCCCCCCGCCGCCCCTTCTCCTTCCCTTTCTTCTCCTCTTCCTCGCCTTCCTTTTCTCCGTTTCAATCCCCCCCATCCCATTTCTTACCTCCCTCCTGCCTGCGTTTATCCGTGTATTCATGGGAATCGCCCTGGCATCTCATCCCTCCCAGGGCTCTTCATCCCTCTCCGGGCTCTTTATCCCTCCTGGGGTTCTTCATCCCTCCTGGAGCTCTTCATCCCGTGGGAGGAACCGGCCGTGCCTGGGATGGAGCCAGGCATTTTGTGTCCCCCTCCCCAGCCCGGCAGCAACATCCTCGAGTCCCCCTCGCTGGCAGGGAGCTGCTACCTGGCATTAATCTTTTCTTTTTTTCTATCTTCTCAGATCTCTCGCTGGTGGCCGGAGAGGGAGAAGCCTCGGCAGGGGACTCGGTAGCCAACACACTTGTTGCCAACGGAGTCTGCTTGTCCTGTGAACCTGCTTTAAGCCACACGTCCAGGTCTCGGTATTCCCAGCTTTTTTTAAACAGACCTTGAATTCGGAGCGGGAGGAATAGTCTTTCTCTGCCCAAGGATCTCCTCTTAAATCCGGGCAGGGATGCGGTTCCCCTTTATCTCAGAAACGGCCCAACCTGATGGCACGGGAGTCCTGGGGACACGGACGCTTCCCCTGCTTGACCCCAGGGACTCCAGCGGAACCCGCTCTTAATGTCCGAACTAAATGGTTTAAATTCTGTACATTAAAACCCACGCCTATATTTTAAAGAGTTTACCAAACTGAGTCACGTCTCGGGTTTGTTGGGATTTGTTTGTTTAACACGTTTTCGCCCCAGCGAGGGAGTTATTTCGGTCCGATGGGGAGATAAGCATATTTTAGGAGGGAGGCCTGGGGTTTGCTGCGTTCGGCTTTGTGCCTGTGTCATTTCTGTCCCCGCTCTCAGGCAGTCGCCTCCCGTCTCTCCCTTCCCCGGCTTTCAAAGGGAAAGAGGCTTTGCTTTTCAACCAGGGTACCGCTTTACATATGTACGCGGCTGATAAAGTATTTTCACTTCGCCCCTTTCCCCTCTGGGAATCGCTGTCTTACGGCAAAACTGTTTTGTCTGACAAGGGCTGCAACAGATTACACGTGTTGGCTGCAAACACAGGGCCTTTTTTTTCTTCTTTTTCTTCTTTTTTTATTTTTTTTTTCTTTTTGAGAGCCACATACCTTTAAAAAAAAATTGAAAAAAAATCTCTATCTCTGCTCTGCCACGGCGAGCTCTGCCTTTTGCCTCCTCTTCCCAGGAGCAGCCCCGCGGTCGGATCTGCTGGTGGCATCAGACCTCCCCGAGGGGATGCGTCTCTGCGGGTCGTTGTGTGTCCAGTTTGTTTTTTCTCACGTGAGCTTGATTTGAGCCTGAATCCACAAAAATGCTGGGGCTGGAGCACTCCGGTTGGTCAGGCCTGGGGTTTCGGCTGTGGTTTGGGGTGGGATTTCTTGGGACCCCTCAGTATCAGCATCCGCGGAGATCAGCGGGACTCGGAGGTGTCCTCGTGCTGCTGAAGACCAAGTGCCAGGTTTCACGCTGGCAGGGGACCACCCGTGATGGCTTGGGGACATCCAGGACACCCTTTTCCGACCCAAACGTGGGCCATAGATTTCTCCCATCTGGGAAAGGTCTGGACTTTGTTTTTCCAACAGGTTGTTCAGGCGTTAAAAGGAAAACCTTAAACTCCTCAGCTGGCTCTAGGAGGAGAAGGGCAGAGCCAGGAAACCCCTGCCCAGGAAGGGGATCTCTCCCCTGGCTCCATCTCCCGAGCTGCCCCTACCAGAAATGTCCCTTGTCCTCCCAGCAGGAAGGTGGCACTTGCACCCGGAGGGGAAGGGCTCAGAGAAGGTGATTTTAGACACCAAGGATCAAGGGAATACCGAGGATTCACTGGTGTTTCCCTGTTCAAAAGCTACTCACCAGGGCTGAGACGTGCCCAAATTTCAGGGGGAGAAAAATGAGGGCTCTGCAGTGTGTCAGAGAGGGCACCCAGAGGTGGAGGTGCCCGAGGACGCTGTGGAGGAGAGGAGATGTTCTGCATGGGCACCAAGGGAGGGGTTCAGCCTGTGTCCTCATCGCCAACCAATCTTGGCGGTGCCTTGCGTGCTTTAAAGGGAAAATACAAGATGTGTAATGATGTGTATGAAGAATTGGGGTACATCACTGTAGGTGGAAAGCAGCTGAGGAGAAAGCTGTCCTCCAGGAGGGATACTGGCTGGGGGATGACGTCTGAGACGGGGAACCCGGACTGGATGCCATTGGGAAGCGTGACCTGCTGAAAGGTGAAGTTAAGGCTTCAATTTGCCTCCGAGGAAACTGAAACCAGTAGCCCGTCCTTTTTGCCCCTGGTTTTGTGTGTCGCAGAGGACCCCGAGTCACACCAGGGTGCCTAGAAGGGACCCGCAGGGCGAGCAGCTCACCGATGGACACCAGTCCTGCCTGCTCTGGTGACTCTGGCATTGAGTAGACTTTGGACCTGGGCACCATCCATGGGTTGTGTCCCCACTGGGGATGCTGAGCTGCACTTGCCTCAAGTGTTGGTGGTCTCACCGACAACCTAGGGGTTTTCACTGCAGTTTCTGGGGGAGAAAGTCCCACCAGCAGCACAGTCTCACTCCAGACTGAGGACCTCATCCTTCTGGGAACCTTGTGGATGGGCATTTTCATGCCTGAGGATACCCAGAAGCGATGTGAAGCCTCACCTCCTCTTTTCCAAGTTAGTGCTCTCTTTTTCTTCCCCCATCTCGGCATCTTCGCTCATGAAATCCCATCAAAGCAACAGGTCCAGGTCCAGGGAATACTTTGCTTCCCCCGAGTTGTTTGTGGAGATAATTAACTGTGTGCTCTCTCGGCTGAATCCTGCCACGTCTGCACTGAGCAAAGGGAGCCTGAGGCCCGCGGCATTGACAGGGGGTGGATGGGGGAGAACCATGAGTGGAAAATACACAGAAGGGACCAGCTGAGAGCAACCATTGCTGCAGAGTTTGCCCAGGTTGGGACCAGCCACCAGCCTGCCTTGCCTCTTCTCCTGGTCTCTAATCCTCCCTCACCCCATTCAGTTTTGGGGACATCCTTTTTACTCCTGGTGCCTTTTCCGCCTTCTCTGTGCCCTGGGGACAGATGCTGCATCATCTCCTGCAGATGTGGGCGCAGCTCAGGTTTATGCCTTGATGTAGCAAGGGTCCTGCTGGGTCCTTTTCCCAGTCTTCCCGTCTTTTCCCAGTGATTTCCAACCTTCAGCCTCTGGTTATTTTCCCCAGCTCCCATCTCTTCAAGAAAGTTTAGTGGCCTGGAGATGCTCCCGGTGGTTGTGGGGGATACAGTGGGTGGTGCTGCTGGTCCAGGCAGGGCCACCCACTCCCCGACACCTCCCCAGGGTCTCCCCAGGCCTGGAAATGTCCCAGTGCCCACCGGCAGCCCGTGGCACTCCATAAACCCCCTGCTCCGGTCGCACTGTGACGCCTGGGTAACTAAGAAGTAATTAGTGCCGCTTGCTACAGCGAGTAAAACCCAAATGTCAAAGAACAGCAAAGCTATTAAGGTCTGGTTTTACTGCACCTTTGCAGCTGAAGTCTCTCTGTGTGTGTGCTGAAATTTGGGGGGGGGGAGGGGGGTGTGAATCTGGCCCCGAAGCACTGGGTGAAGTCCCTTCCCCTGGCTGTGCTGCCGACCTGGCAGGTCACCCCCTGTTCCCTGCCTCAGTTTCCCCTCCGTCCCCTCTGGAAGGGACCTGCTGTGCCTCCGTGGGGAAAGCTGTGGATGGGAGAGGCCAGATCCTGCTCCTGTGCTGCCGACCTGGCAGATCACCCCCTGCTCCCTGCCTCAGTTTCCCCTCCATCCCCTCTGGAAGGCTCCCTCCATGGGGAAATCCACATAGTTGTGGAGGGGAGAGGCCAGATCCCACCCCAGGGGGGTGCAAGGCAGGGTGTCACCAGCTTGGAAGCGGGGGTAAGAACATCTCAGCAGCCAGGGGAAACCTTCTGCTCCGATTCAGATCCTAAAAATCAGGGGGGTTCTCTCTCTGGGTACCCACCTGGGTGCTCCCAAACCTCTGCCTTGATGCCACAGCCGGGTTTTTGGGGAGCAGGCAGCTCGGCAGGGCGGCAGGTCCCGCAGCAGGGCCACCACACGCCAGCCGGCTTCCCGTCCCTGCACCGAGCAGGAGAGGGAGAGAACGAGAGAAAACGGGAGGGAAAGGACATGTCAAATCAATCATATTTAAACAAAAGCCTCTTCGGCCCAAGGGCCCTTTTAAAAGCTGCTTATTTAATTAAAAGTCCCATTTTCCATATTTATGGCCCTTATTCAGTTAAATATTAACCGCCTGGGCCAGGGCTGGTTTATTCTTTGGGAAGAGGCGGTGTTGGGAGGTTCATTAAGGGTTTATCAGGCGGCCGAGGCGCCCGGCAGATGGATGGACGGACGGATGGAGGACAGATGTGGGACGGTGCACGTGGGCTCACACTGGTGCCCAGGGACCACAGGGACGGCACGACCACTGGCCCACCTCTTTGGGGCCAGCCCCCGTCACCTTCCAGGGGGAGGCAAGGAAATGGGGTGAAAAATAAGGGAATTGGGACTGTTGGGACACTGTGAGAGACGGACGGGCACAGTGTGTGCAGTTACATCATCTCCTGTAGGAAACAGCCTGAAAGCCACCTTCTGGGCACAGCTTTTCCCCCTCCAGTGCCCCTAAGTTGTGGCAGAATAATCATAAAAACACCCCAATTTTGCCTTGGGGTGACTGGACCATCGCTGGCTCCTGGCCAAACCCTTCCCAGGGTTATGGAGATGGGACTGTTTCCCCCCAGGATCAAATTCCCAGCAACTCAGTGGGGCAATCCCTGTTGGTGTGTGACAACCCCGGCTCTGCTGGACCCAGCTCGGGTGGGTTCCGACAGCTCAGAGCTGTGCAAGACCTCACTGAAGGTTCCTCAACCAACCATGGCGTTGATGCACCAGCCCTTGGGAGCTGGAGGCAAGGACCTCTGTGGGGGGGAGGTGGACCTCGGTGGTAGACACAGCTTGGAGGAGGGCCAAAGCAGCACAGGTGGCTGCAATGAGGTGGCAATGCCTTCAGAAGATGCGGGAACAAGGGGAACCTGAAGCTTATATAAGTTCCTCTGGAGGAGAGATACCCCTGCTAGGGTTGATTTGGGTTGTTGGTCCTCTAAGGAGAAGCAGCATTTCCTGTCCTGGCTGTGATGGCAGCAAGAAGAGCAAGCAGTGTGACCACCACGAGGGTGAGAAGGTGCTGAGTTGGGGACAGATGGGGTCTTTATGGCCATGGGCCTGCGGGTTTTGTGAGTAGGTGATGGCAGCTATTGAGGAGCTTATGCTGTATGAGGTACCTGTGTGCTTTTTCTGGGGGCTGTTCTGTCCTGCTGGTGGTTGTTTTACCGGGCTGTGTTGGACAAGTGCTTGGTTCAGTGAGGCTGTGACCTTAGTGAAGACTTTTGATTTGATGATGTCTACCTGTTTCAAGCTGCTCCCCCTTGGCGCTATATAAGGGGCATGGTGGGTCTGCCTTGGTTGGCTGGCTTGTAGATGTTATCAGGTGGCTCTTGTATGTCATTTTACAAGGCAGTAGTGAAAGAAGACAACCTGGGCTCCATAGCTTTGCTGAAAGCGGGGCTGGTTGGGAGAACTTGGCCATGTAGCTGTGGAGCTGGACCTGGCTTGGGAGGACACTCACCTCCTACATGGAGGAGTGGGGTAGCTGGAAGGTGTCTTAGGCCAGAAGTTTCTCCATGTAAAGGTGCTCTTCCTCTGTGTGCTGCTTGTTTTCTTCCAATAGACCCATGGGCAGCTCTCACAGCACAGGGCATGGCTTTGAAGTCCCACCATCAAGGTGAGCCTCTCCAAGGGGAACACCATGGATCAGAGGAGCAGCCATGCTCCAGAAGGTGTCTGTGGGCCTGGGTGGGCCTCAGCACTCATCTCTGCAGTGGGGCGGGCTTTGAAGCCCTGGCAGGAGAAGCCACGGTGGTGCGGGATCCTGCTTTGGATGTGCTGGGAGATGCCTTCAGGAGGAAAGGTCCCTTGCAAAGACCTCGGGAGAGCGGGGCTCACCTGGGTGGGCACAGCAGCTTGCTCTGAACTCTGTGTCCACCCTTGCCGACTCTTTTTTTTCCTTTTTGGAAGCCCTGCACAGCCCCATGGCACCCTGGCACGTCGGGTACCACGATGTTAAGGCAGGGGATGATGACGGGTNGGAAGGGTGTGAGTAGGGGGGGGGGGGGGGATAATGGAAGCATCTTCCCCTCCACCCCAGTGTGGTCAACCCAAACAAACCGAGATGTCTTCTTCCTCTCCATCCAAAATAACACCACACTGGCCCAGGTGGTGGAACCCAAAGGAGACCCCGCAGTGGGAGGGTGGTGCTGGCAGGAGAAGGAATGAAACGGAGCCAGTGATTTCCTCCGGAGAGCTNAATCATTTAGGCGGAGAGAAGATAGGCCTTTTGTCAGCGCGGGGACCCGCGGGGGTCAACCACCCAGCAGCTGCCTGGGCGCCCGTCCGCCCCGGGCAGCGCGGGGACCGGGGCGAGGGGTGGCCCTGGGGCACTGGGGGGGTTGATTGCCCCTGCCCTCCCCTCGGCCGGGGGAGCACCGACCTTTCCAGCCGGGCAAAGTGGGAGCTGGAGGCCAAAGCAAACCACGACGGGGGAGGAAGATGCTGCAGCCCGGCCCTGGGAAGGGAGGTGGCATCTGGGCAGCGACAGCATCACAGGAGGTTTG
>VXAK01025077.1:163638-208134 GCA_013399435.1 Arenaria interpres
GCATAATTCAGAGTTGGGGGGGGGGTTGGTCCCTCTCTCTCTCTCGCACACACACTGCTCCTTCCTAATAATAACAAAGAAGGATTATTCTTCCCAAACAAAGTATTACTAATTAGACAGACTTTTTTATTCGGCACTCCCGGTAAGACCCTTGAAGTCCCGTTAACAACGTTTCATTTAAGAAAGACAAAAAAAAAAACCCCAAACAAACAAACAAGCATGCAAATAATTACATGACTTGAAATTATCTCCACAATTAAATAATTCCTCATTGGGCACTCTTTCAGGCTGCGGCTTGCATGTTTGCCTCTGGTTGAGCGTGGGTTTGCTTTTTGGGGAGGACAGTACCCTGCAGCGATTGTATCAGTGTCAGGACTTTGTCATTCACGCAGTTCGTTCCTGGGTCAGTTCGTCTCTTTTGGGTCTCTTTTTGCTACACAAAACACACAGGCACTTGGTACCGGCATCAAGGAGACCTGCTGGGTCGGGCTGGAGGATGATGAGGGAGGTTGGAGGGGAAGAGGAGGTCAGGACCCTGCCTCACATTTGGGTTGTATTTGCTCTGGCCACCCCACAGGTGACTTTGGGACCCCTCACTGCCACCAGCAATCCCTCCCCCGTGCTGAATATCCCCACGCAGCAAGAGTTGGGGATGGGGACATCCTCCTGTCATGGTGGGGAACTCCTCGCTGCAGGACACAGGGGTGAAAGGTGGGCTGGGGTGGGACGGGTGAGCCCCTGGCTGGTTTACCTGCTCCAGCAAGGATGAAAAGATGGAGACGTCTGCCACCATGGAGACATCCCCCAGGGCACTGAGATGCTGCGTTTCCAGCTTCACCCAAACCCAAAAATCTTGTGGATTTGGCAGCTTTGCTCCAGCTGTCCCCTAACCCATCGGCAGGTCCCCCGGGGGAGCACATCACCACCAGACGCCATCGCCTACCTTCATCCCTGGATAAAAGGCGCATCTCGGCTTAGCTCGATGTCTTGGCTCCCCCTGTAGCCAGTGGAGAGAGAGGCACCCCCAGCCCCCCCCTCCCCGAGCAGAGGGGTGCCCGGCTGCCAGCCAGGTGATCCAGGGCTTCCCCATCCCTTGCCAGCCCACCTACCGTCCCCCTGCTTCTGAGGTGCCACCAGTTCAGATTGCTCCCCAAAAGCCACATTTGGGGGCGCACACCCCCCACCCCCTTTCCCCAGCACAGAGCATCCTCCCTGGGGTGGGCACCCAGCAGAGCTGTGCCCAGCTGGGCACAGGGTGCAAGTTGTGGGGACGGGACACACCACAGCAGGACCGACACCCCAGGGGCTGGGAGGACGCTTGCGTTCCTCAGATCTACACGGAGCTGGGCTAGAAATGCCCCGCGGGGTGGGCGAAGGGCAATCCTGGGGGTGCAGGTGCCAGCGGGATGCTGCGGGAGCCTTGGCACGGTGGGGACACGCGCAGCCGGCTCAGAAACGGGGACAGCCTCTCGATCACACCACCACGAGCTGGCAAATTGCCGTGACTTAACAAATTCCCGCTGCCGAGCTGAGCTGTGGAAATCGCTCCAGTGCACATTCCCGGCCCCCTGCACATGTGCAGGCAGCGTTTTTTGCTTAAGCCACATTTTCCTCCGCCGTTTGCAACGCGCCCGAGGGGTCACCTGGCATCGGGGGCTGGCCATCACCGATCCCCCGGCGAATGCCACCTCCCTTGGGAGCTGGGGCCTGGCAGCGGGGACACTGTGCCTCCGGGTACCCCCCCAGCCTTGGGGTGGGCCTTGGCTGCATCCCATGGGACCCCCACGGCCAGCACCTCCCTGTCCCATTGCAGCAGGGGTCCAGCCTGTCCCTTGTGTGCCCACCCTCACCCAATCCTGGGTATTTGGGATTTTCTAGGATCTCTTTATGCCTCGCATGACTGTACATCAAGGCTCTGTAGAGCACAGCGATTTTGGAGCAGATCCCCCTCCACCTCATCCTGGCTTTTATTTGCTTTAGGGTTGTGGGGTACTTTGTGGGAGGGGGGGGGCTTTGCTGCCAGGATGCTGCCAGGATGCCAAGGTCTGCCTGGCTGGGACGGCTGCTCCTGGCACAGCGGGTGATGCCTCCCAAAAGTAAATGGGGCAAAATCAGGCAGCTCTAACCAAGGATGAGACTTTCCCCAGAGCTGTGCCACCTTTGGTCTTCTGGGACCTGAAGCATCACCGTGGAAAACCCTCACCCTTCCCAGGACCCTGGTGGGAGACCTCATCCTGCTCCATGGCCCCGCTCGCCCAAGGCCCAGGAGGGGAGTACCAGGCTGACAAATTGCCGGGGACGGACGGCATCAGAGATATTTGAAAGGGCCATTTGTACACATTCCTGCCAGGGCTGCTGAGCTTGTGGAGATCCCCTTTGATGGAGGGGGTCACACTCAGCTGGGAGCCGTTCCACACGAGTTTGGGATGGAAGGAGAAGGGGACTTGCCATGGAGATCCATAAAAATCCAGAGCTAAGGGGACGAGTTTCTAAATACTAGGAAAAAACAACCGCCTCATCCTCCAAGGACTGAGCCCCGAGCCTAGGAGGACCAGGGCTCAACCCCTCCTGCCACCCCAGGTTTGGGGACAGGAGTGGCAGGGCCAGGCTGTCACCCGCAGGCGGGGGGAGAGCTGATGTCTCCGGGGTCTGGGCCACACTGTCGGCGTGACAGCGTGGGTGTGCGTGCAGCCCTGCTGGAAAATCGAGCCTGGCTGGTTAATTAAAGACTTGGGCCCTGAGATCTGCTTGTTCAGTTCTGCAGGCGCGATACTATAAAATTGTTACGCACCATTTCATGTGCAGGGGCTGAGGCAGAAGCTAGAGGAGCCAGGGGCTCCGGGCAGAAGGGGCTCCTCTTATTCCCCTTATGGGGACATTTCTCATGTGCAGCAACATCAGAGCCAGATTTTTGTCCTGGGTAATCTCAGTGACAGCTTTCACCCTCTCCAGGTAGATCTCCCAGCCTTGGTTTGGGCATCCACCCACCCATCCATCCACCCATCCTTCCATCCATCCCACCCATGCCCTGGCATTTCTGTCACCGTGCTTGGTTCCAGCCAGCCGTGAGGAGGCACACGGGGACCCTGCTGCTCTCTGCTTTGAGACCGCCACCAGGTGCAAGCAGCACATCAGAAAGCCTTGGACTTGCCCATGACCTCTTCTCTGCACATCCAAAAGAAGCCACATAGAAACACGCAAACCCTCGTGGGATGTACCTGCTGCCGGGTGATACCCATGTACGCAGAGCTGGGGGGCTCTGACTTCTCACCCAACCCAAACTATGACTTTTTTCACCCAAAATGGGCTTGTTCCTGTAGACGCACGTGCTGCCCGGGCATCTCCGTTGGCATCCCAGACCCTTTCTCCACGGCTTCAGTGTGTCCCCCCAGCCCTGCTCCGCACCGCACGACCCTGGGAGGGGCGATTTGGGGCGGGGGAGAGCAAAAGGAGGGGGGAGCGTGCGCGTTTGCGGGTGTATGCTTTTTATTTCAGTAATTCTTTTATCTTGTTCTCGCACCCTGAACAGTATGAGCGTTCATCAAAGTAATTGACGCGGATGAAATTAGCGCTTCCTGCTATGTCGGACAGATAAACTTTGCTGAATATTGATTTTGCACAAAGAAAATGACATGTGCTTGGTCCTCACCCTTTATCTGGACGGAGCAGGGAGATGCTGGGGGAGGCGAGGGGGGAAGGAGGCAAGCCTTCGCTGGAGAAGCATCCATAAGAATTACTTTTATCTCTTCTTCCACAAGAAGACAACAGAAGATAAGGCTGGGAGACAGTGGTGGGGGAGGTAGGGAGGGGGGAATAAGGAAGAGGAGCCCAGCAGAGACCTCCACCGTGGGTTGGACGCGGTGCTGGAAGGGGTTGGGGGTTCTTTGTGCATCGCTGCCCTGACAGGCGCAGGATTTGGGGAAGATAACTGGCTTTTCAGGGACGTGCGTCACTAAGAAAGAGCGGAAAGAAGCGTGGGCTTCTCTTCCTCCTCCCCAACCCCACCGCTATGGCTGGAGGGGGCTGATACCATCGCGGAGGGTAGGGGCTGTCCTCATCGGAGAAGGAGCAGCTCCTCAGGGTGATGGACACCTCAGGGGGAGGCATCGGTGAGGGAAGTGCCAGACCCCCCCATGCCCCTTGGCCAAACCAGCAGCACTCAGGCGTGCTGGGAGCAACGTGAACGCTGCCAGCCCCGTGGGAGCAGCATATTCCTGGGAAGGAAAAGGGTGGGCTTGGAGAAACCCACGTGCAGCCAGGGAGCACTGTCATGTTAAGATTTGACTTAAGAGATTTCTTTTTCCCGGTTTAACCACTTAAAAACAAGGCGTCTCCGCTTATCACGTCATGCTGCATCCCTCCGGCATCTCCAGAGACAGAGCCGGACGGAGCCGGAGGGTCACCCAGCAAAGCATCCCACCAGGACATCTCATCTCAGCTCCTCGAGATGCTCCCCCCGCCCAGCTTCAACATTTGCACAACAGAGTTGCATCCAGCCCTGAGGATTTATGTCAACACCACACTCAGCAGAAAGGTGCTACAGGGAACAAAGCTTTCGCATGTGCTGCTTTTCCCAAAGCAAGGGTCAAAGATGTCCTTGGAGACGCACTCCCACATATGGAATATCTCATGGAACAAACCTTTTCAAAGGAAAACTCCTTAATAAACCCTCCTCTGCCCTGGCACAGCCTACTTTGGTGCTGAGCCCCCTTCAGATGAGCAAAGCAAGGCCACCCGCTGACCCAGGCTTGCAGGTCCTGTCATACCCCTGCCAGGCCCTTCATGTTTTGCCCACAGAAGTGGGCACCACCTCCTAATATCAACACAGGGCTATTTTTGCAAAGCCTGACACTCTTGACAGCATCAGCTTGCTCAGTAAGTGCTTGGGGAACTTGGGGAGCTGTTAAGAATTGCCCTGGGTGAACCTCAGAGAGATGTGACACTAGACCTGGGGGATGAAAACCTGGGCAAGGAGCAGCTCACATTCACCAGCATGGTGGCAGTGGGGATAGTGACGGAGTTGATACATGAAGACCGAAAAAGGAGGATGTGGAAGGCAATGAGCCTGGATTTCCTACACCATGATGAGAAGGGCTGGGAGTGGAGCAGAAGGCAAAGGGGAGAGAGGCCAGGAGATGGGTATTGGGGTCAAATCACCCCTTTCCTCAGCACATCCCCATGTGGGGCTGGCCATGTGGGGCCATCAGCAAGGCTGAACATTCTGGTTCACCTCCCGATCAGGTTCAAAGACTTCAAAATATTCACGGATTCTCAGTTCCAACTAGAGGGACAATGACGGTTCAAATGAGCTTCTCTTGGTGATGGTCACGGTGAGGGAGTTGTTTACTTTAATTTTACTAAGACACATTGATGTGAAGCTCCAGCAAATGCCTCTCAGCAAGCTTTGCAGAAGACAGGTCTTCCTGACCAAGGTCTTCTGGGCCTTTTATTATTTTCTACAGGCAAAACTACAGGTCGGTAGGTGGTGGAACCTTGTCCACATATCTCTTCAAGGACTTGGGTTCAGCACCTCATGTCACCGAGCTCAAAAATCATGCAACACGTGGACATTGCTGGTAGTGTAAGGCTTTCCCAGGTGGAGCTGAACCCCCAAAGACCCTGAGACCTTCCTTCACCTTGGGTGTGTTGGCAAAATACTCTGGTAGGTCAACACCAACCCCCCGAGTCCTTCGCAGATCCTGGTGCGTGGCAGTCCAAATCTTGCCAGTTCAGAGCCAATAAAAGTCCGTGGTTCCTCAGAGCAGTAAAAATTATTCCTCAAAACACCACAGGGCATCAACCAGTTCAACCCAGCACTCGTTTAACTTCACACTGTCCCAACGGCAGCTACAAATTATCAGCGGGAGCACCCAGCTCCTTCAGTTTTCCCGGGCAAAAACGCATCTGATCCGACATTACAAATCACCTTCCCGTCTGTGAAGCGAGGAGCCGTTTCTGCGACCGTTTCCCTCCTCTGATGCTCACCTGGGAAAGCTTCGTTTAAACCAGCACCTCTTCCTCCTTCCTTTGCCTCTTCACACACCAGCAGAGAATTACTGTGCTCGGTGGATTTGTTCTGCTTCCCGCTTCCCATCGGGGTTTCCTATTTCCCCGGGTGAAGGGAAGCCAGGTTTCATCTCGACTGGATCATTACCATTTCTGACTTCTCTTTCTTGAATTTTTTTTTTTTTTTTTCCCTAGATATATACTAGGCCTTGGGAAGAAGGAAAAAAAAAACCACCACAGCCTTTGGTTTGCTGCGTGTATTTTCTAGACACAGTGCCCTGACATTGAGAGCAAACAGTTATTAAATAAACGCATTGTTAGGCATGCTTTTAGTCCTGACACCTCTGGTAAATCTGCATTCATTATTTAGTGAATTAAGTGGGTTTAAATCAAGTTATAATCGGTGGGTGCCCTTGTACTCGGTATTTTATATCCTCCTGTGCATGCTTTGTTTGCAATTTCTGTACAATTTCTTTAGGTGCATTATATATTTCCCTTGAAATAGCATCACACTCTGCTCGGGTACCCGGCTTCCCAGAAGGGCTCCTGCCATTATCTGTCTGATGCCCAGCCCTGACCCCCTGCCCCTGTCCCTGCCCTAAACCTCCCCTCCCACCCAGCTCTCTACAAGGGGGAGAAACCTTTGCAAAATCACCTTTACCTCTGTGTTTCTTCGACAGTTGGCCCAGCGCCTCCCAGTTTGGGGGCTCGTAGTGTGGAGCCCATGGGAAGTTTTGCCTGCGGGAGACAGAGGCTGCTCAGCCCTCAGGATGCTCGTGGATGCCAGGTGTGGGTGAGCCCACCGCCCACAATTAAAAGGCTCATGTGAGTAGGTGCCACCTGGGGTTGGACAAGCCGACTCTGATTTCAGCAGCCCTTTGGGTCTCTCAGTCTGCTTTTCTTCTCCTGAAAAGGTGCTGGCAAACAGAGGCTGAGTAGATACTGAGTCACTTTGAGCTCAGGTGGGTGTTTTGGCCATCTCAGCAGCTTTACAAATGTCTGGGGCTAAGGTTAAATCAGCCTCCCAGCTCCTCTCCGTCACCGTGCCCATGCGTGTGAGGTCCCCTCTGCCACACACAAGGTTGCAGTTGCTTGGGATGGAGGTTTCACTCTCCTGCACGTGGCGGTGATGGGACTTCCCAAGGAAGGGCACCCGTTGCTGCAGGAGCTCTGTCACCTCTGAGGTCCCACAAGCACAGCTCCCCAGCCTGCCCTGTGTAGGGCAGCAGGGAGAAGGTGCTGCGCCATGCTCCTGGGAGTGCAAGGTGCAGTTCAGGAGGAAGGAACATCCAGTTGGCTTGGTGCTCACTCCATCCCAGCTGGTTCCGAGTTGCAGCAGCCCCTTGTATACCATCCCCACATCTCTGGGGAGGGTGCCCAGCTAGACCTCATCACCTGTAAACCCCAGCTCAGGCTTCCATTGTCCTGGATCTACCACGATTCAGATGGAACAACACTTGCACTATCAGCTCTCACCCTTGACCAAGCACTGGTTCTCACCACTGCTCACACACTTCTGCCATGACCCACCTTCCAGCCACAACCAGGGTGAGGTCACAGGGTACCCACCTCACCACAGCATGGTCATCTCCATCTCTCCGTGATGTCATCTGACCTGGAAACCAGAGCCTGGACAAATCACCCATTCCAGAACTGTCTTCTGCGCCAGGAGTAAGAATCACCTCACTTAACTTCTTGGTGTCTTAAGTGAGGTATCAAAGCCTGAACTAGCTGAGACCTGCTTTATAAGCCCACCTGTGGGATTGCTGACTTGACCTCTATGGTCACATATATGCAGAAGATAGGGGTTGACCAAAACCCCAAAACTTTCCAGGGTGATTTTCCACCAGCCCTGCAGGAACTCTTGCCCACCCTCCCCTCGCAAGCTCTAACACCACAGCATGAGAAATGGCCTTACCGTTGCCCAGGTGCTGTTCTTCCTCCTCCTGGCTCTATCACACGCCATGGTACCCTGCTCAACGCCACCTTAGTCATGGCCCCGATGCCCATACCCATGTGCTGCCCCTCCTCATCCTACCCTGGGGTCGATGCATCCCGTCCTCCCCCGGCGCCTGCCTCCCCTCCCCGTCCCCCTCTGCGCCTGTTTTCCCATTTATCTCCTTCGCCTGGTGAATATACATAAATATGAGCAACTGTGTCTGTGTGTGACCTTACCTGCCCTGACTAAATTCATGTAGTGTCTGTGAAGATAATTCTAAAGCCATAAGAAGATAATAAAAAAGGAAAGATAAAAAAAAAGAAAAAAAAAAAAAAAAAAAGGGCAAGCATTGTGGTTTGTATTCTCTTATCTAACCTTCTGCAGGCCCCGGGTGGGAGTGCAGTCCCTTGCTATTTAAAGGGATGCTGCAGTCGGGAACTGCACGAAGCAGCCACAGAGAGGGAGAGGGACGGCGTGGCCCTGGGCACCAGCGGGGACATCGGCCAACCAGGTCCTTGTCCACACTGCAATGCACATGGCGACCTTCTGGTTGGGGAAAGGAAATCCCACTGGTAGCAAAATCCCCCCCTCCCCCAAAATATCTGCCTGGCCTGAGCCTGCCCCCTCTATCCTACTCAAATGCAAGCAGACATCCCAGCCGGGGAAGCCCAAGGAAACAGCAAAGAGCTTTGGGGGTCCACAGTGAGCAGCTGATGGAGGACACCGGGGGCCTCTCCCAAAGACGGAGCCGGGAAAGGGAAAAACAAACCTCTGGGTGTGATTTATTTCTTTTTTTTCCCATCTAAAAATACCGCTGCAGCTGAAGGCAGCCTTTGCGCGAGAGGGCATTGATTGCAGGGATGGAGGAAATTATCGCGGGCTTCATCGCAGCGGTGTCATCTTCGAACAGAATGGCTTGTCAGATAGGTGTGAGCGCGGGAGTCAAAACAATCAGGCGAAACAAAATCCGGCGTCCTCCCCGAAATGAGACCTGGAGGAGATAAACCAACAGGTCGGGGAGAGAAAACCTGAGATTTCCCCCAGCTCCAAGAAATACTGAAATCTCTGAAATCACTTTCCTGGGGACTTAAAACTCTGCTGTCCAAGCCCTGCTGTGGCCCTGTGCTGGCAGGCAACTTGGTCCCGGCTTCACTGGCCGTGCCAGCCCTGCTGTGCTGTCCATGAAGGCACGAGGCTCGGATCAAAACCAGCCTGAGCAAACCCTAAATGCTTCTGAGTTTTGCTCAAAAGGACTTTGCTCCTTCTTCCCTCCTTAACTTCGTAGTTTTGCATGGTTAGGATCTAAACGTGATAAGCCAAATCGGGGCAGAGTTGGTACTAAAAAGCTATGGAAGAAACAAAAAAAGCCCAATGAACCCTTACTGTGCAGAAGGAGGACGTGGTCAGCGGGGTCACCAAAGCTCTGGGCCTTGGTCTAGCAGGTCTCAGCCCCAGGGAGCAGAGGGGGAGGGCAGGGTGCTGCGGGACCCTCGCAGGGAGCTGGGTGCTGTACAGCCGTGGCACAGGCGAGGCCACGATGCTGCCCAAGGCATCCCGTTCCTCCAGCGCTCCTTGGGTGAAGCTGCTCCCTGCACCCCATCCTGCTGCTGCAAACCCCATGTCCCAGTGGAAGAGAAGGTGCGGCGGCAAGAAATGTGTCCCCCCCCCTCACCCCTTGCAGCCAAGGATGCAGGTAGGACTTGATGGAGGAGGTCCTGCTTGGCCAGTGACTGATGGGAAGGAGACGGGGACGGCCACCGCCGGCCCAAGGGGACTGAGATGAGGGACACCAACGTGCCTCAGCCCGCTGCCCCCCTACCGCCGCCCGTTCCCCCCCTCCCGGTACACGGCGAGGGCTTTCTGCCGCCTTTGTTCGGCAGCTCCGAAGTGGTGTCGCCACAAAGGCGGAGGTGAAAGGGGTTAATTCGGGGGACAGAGGTAGGATGTGAAGATGCAGAGCAGGACAATGGGCCGCCTTCCTCTTTTGTCAGCGCGGCCATTGTGCCGCGTGTGAAAAATGAAATCTGTTTCATTTTCCTCCCAGATGCGATCGGGCGCCTCTATTTAGAAGCCATCAAAAAAAGCAATCAAAGTGCTTGGGGGGGGGACACACACGACAACGACACGGGGTGGGGGGAGAAGGAGAGCAGGCCTGCCAGACACCGGTGCACCCCACAACTGCCTTTATTTATTTATTTGGCATTTAACATTTATTTAGATTTAACCCACTCCCTGCCTCCGGCGTTCAAGTGGCTGAAACAATCGTCAAAGTCAATGGCGAGAGGTTTTGGGCAGTGGGGGGGGGGGGGTNGCAGTGGGGGGGGGGCGGTAGGGGAGGTCAGGGCAGGGTGTGGGCAGGAGCATCCCTCCAGCCCTGCACCAAAGTGGGGCAGAGAGGTCAAGATGAGCCCGCGAGGGTCCCCGTGCCCATCCACGGCCATCACTCTGGATGTCCCACCTTGTCCCCTACCGCATCCCTCTGGCACCCTCCAGTTTTGCAGGAAGGACGGGCCGCTGTGGTGTAACTGTTAATCAATATTTCCCCTTGGTCCTGGCAGAAGCAGATGAAAGTGGAAGGAAACACAGCCCCGCTGCTCTCCCCCCTCCTCCCCAAACCAATCCCTGGGTTTGCTACCAACGTGAGAAATTTTCACCTCCAGCGAAGGTGTGAAACTTGGCAGTTTTGTTCCCTCCAAGGGGAATTACAGCCTTTGCAGAATGCAAACAAACAAACAAATGCAAATTAACCTGAAAAAAAAGCATGTTTTTTCAAGACACGTTTTAACCTTTGGCTCAAATTAACAAATCCAGCTGGAAACTCTCGGGTTTTATTTTTTTTCCCATCCAAATACACAGCTGGTTGTCCCCCAAGATGCCAGCGTGGGTGAGAGACACCAGGCAGCAGGGGTGAATGTAGGTGGTGGGCAAAGCAATCCCTGAAGCCCAATCTGTTCCAGGAAGACCCCAAAAAAACCAGAGGGGAAGGTGAGCAGAGCCTGATCAAGCAAAGGACGTAGCAGGAGAGGGGTTGAAGTCATCATCCTCCTGCTGCTGGGACCTCGCTCCAGATCAGTGCAAATACTCCCATCTGAGACCAAACAAACTCATTCCAGCTGTGGCATGGGGCATCCTGGGCCAGGCAGCACTGCCAGGTTTCTCCTGGGCAGCTGGTATCCCCCAGGCTCCCTGTCCCTGTTGTGCTGGGCATGGTCACATGTGGATGGAGCTCTGCTGGTCCTTGCTTCTGCACGGCCATCATGGCCAACCCTATCCCTGGTGCAGTTTGGGACCTTCTCCAGCCACAGGACAACGAGGTTCAGTTGTCATGGGTGAGGGTTGGCAACTCTGTAAGGAGGACCTTTGGGGATGTGCAATGAGGTTTGGCACCCAGGACGCTTCCCAAGGTCTGCAGGCGCTGAGCCAAGGGACCACACCAGGAGATGGGCAGGGAAGGGAGGCTGAGAGACATGCCCAGGGTTGTGCTTGGAGCCTGTAGCAGAGGAGAGGACTAATCCACTGGTTGGGGCCACCAAGTCTCTCAGCTGCTTTGTTCATAGTCAGGGGCCACACACCCTCCTCCTCATCCCATCCCCAACCACCCACCCACGGACCCACTGCAATCACCACAGACAGAGTTTAGAGGGGGAGGTGGGTCAGATCTGACTTTCCACAACCTCCTTCCCCCAGCGACAGAGGGTGGGATGGGGCAGGGAGGCCATCCTCCTCCTCCTCCCCGGCTCTTTGTGCCAGAGCCAGGCAGATGGGTGGCCCCTGCCAGCTCGGTGGCCACAGCCCCCTCCAAGCCCAGCTTCATCTGCCAGCTAATAACCCCGTGCTCCCATCCACCTCCACATTGTCTCCCCACACGCAGGCACACGTGGCCCCAGCCTTCTGGCAGCCCCGGGCAGGCACCGTCCCCACGGCATCCCCGGAGAGGCGGCGAGCGGGACCCCACGGCCAGGGGAAGGCAGGATGGCAAGTTGGCGGAGAGACCGTGGGTGTCAGATCACATAAATCAAGCTCCGAAGCCTTCCTATTTAACACACTCTTCCCCTTCGAGTTGTCAGTGAAACCGTTAATTAATTAGCTAATCCCGCAATGAAGTGGATTCTAAATGGATCTCCCCTCCCTTCCCCCCATTTAGGTAATTACTGCTGAGGGAGCTTTTGTGAGAGTAATTTTCCAGCAGGGACAGCCCCGGATGGCAGAGGGAGATGAATTTAAAGAGGGGGGGAAATAATAATACAAAGCAGAAGGGATGAAGGAGGACTCCTTCTGCAGGGCAGCGTACTTCGGAGGCGCAGCCGGGGCCAGGAGACCGCTTCTCCTGGCCTCTCCTGGCCAAGGAGGTGACCAACGTAGGACATGCTCAGCACCCACATGTGGGAGCCAGGGCAAAATGTCATCTCAGCCTGTTCCAGGATGGTCCCAACAGTGGGTACCATGGCACCAGCCCACTCTGCTCACACACAGGGTCCATCCTGCCTCCCCCAGGAGATGGCCAGGCTATGGACGGCTTCAGCGATGCATCTCCAGCACCAGCCAGCAAGAGTGGAGTGCTCCATTTCTGCAACAACCTTGGTGAGGTCGCAGTAGAAGTGTCCCACACCAGGTCATACCTGTCTGTCCCACCACTCCACCTTATGGTTTACACAGGTCTGGTTCCGGAGAGCGTTCCACATCAAGGAATTCATCAGTAGGAATGAAGATAAACCCCTAAAGCCTTGGAGGGTGGTTCCTTTCCAAGCCAATCCAAGCAAAGAGAGATGGGTTTTCATGGCTAAGCAGAGAAATAAGCCAGCAGGCCTCAGCCCAGCACCTATTGGGGCATTTATTTCAGAGTCAAGGCACCAAGATAGCACTGGCAGCATCAGAAGCGTCATTTCTCCTTCATATCTTGCTCCTTCCATGCCCCTGCGCAACTCCAAATCCTTTTTTGTTCCTCGCTATGTCAAGCAAAGTCTCCAAGTGAAGATTTTTCAAAGGCACGACGAGTTTTAGATCCTCAGTTTCATGTCCCCAAGTTCTGCTGTGTCCAACAGAGATACCGTAGGAGTGGTGCAAGCCTGCCTGCTGCAGCCGAGCTGCCTTTGAACTGCCTTGCTCAGAAACGCATTCAAAATCAAAGGTTATTTCTGGGGGGAAAAAAAAATTAAAAAAAAAATCACATCTTGGCTATCTTCTGGGTGCAAAGAAATCCCAGACCACAGCCACCACGGCTCAAATACACCCTTCCCCTGCATCCAGTCTTGACCTCCAGCCCTGAGGGGAGGGGGAGGTCTGATGAGTGACAGAAGCTGGAGTTTGGGGACTTCTTCCCTTGGGGTAAAAGTCTCCCTGGAGCATTTCTACATGCTGGGCTGAGTACAAAGGCACAAGCTCATTACAGGGGATGCCCAAGCTTCGGAGGAGCATTTACTCACCTTTACAGGTAGGAAAATAGGTTCACCATGGGGAGGTTGCTCTAATTTTAACAGGTGCCTACAGCTTGTCTGTAGGGAAAACCTTCTCATCCCTTGAAGAAATTCCCTGAGCAGCCACCCTGCACCTGGCAGAGAGATTTACATTTTCCACCCTTTCCCACATACATATTAATTTCTCCGGGGACACAGAGCAGTGACGTCTCCTCCTTTTGGTAGCTCAATGTATATCCTACCAGGCTCCCAGAAGAACCTCATTACTATCAAATATGACCCGAGAGAAACACGGGTGGTGATGAACGGGGTGGCACAGCCAGGAATGCTTTAATACCCTTTTCCCTAAGGTTCTCCCCAGATATAGCTGGGGGAAAAGAGGGATGTAGCTCTGCAACTTGCCATTGCCTTGTTCTGCTGGTGGTGCACCTGAAGCACCTTTGGGCACCTTCCACCCTTGCCTTCTTTTCATATAGGTTGCTTCTCTTCCAGCTGCCTGCAAGGACTCTGACCGAGGCAGCTCGTTTGCTGCTTCTCCCAAGGAATAGCCTAAACCTCAGCGTTTCACACTGCAAACATGAGACAAAATTAATATCCCAGGACAGCCCTGAGAAACGCTAAAGGTAGCTCAGGGATAGGATCTGCTGTGGGGCTTTCTGCTCCAGCATCGGAGAGGAGCCCAGAGATGGGCAGGAGGGGCTTGGGAGAGGGTCATCAGGCTCTGGGTAAGACTGTGGAAGATCTTTCATAAGTTGTCATGGAAAATTTGGTTTTTTAGAGATAAGGCCAGGTAATCTGAAAGGTTGAGCAGGGTATGGTGGGGTGATGGCTCAGATTCAGGGTGTAAAATCAAGAACTAAAATGGCAAGGCCTTAATGCCCCACCCAAAGGATGCTGTCCTGGACAACAGCACGCATGGGACGGTCTGAGGAACACCGCTTTGATTCCTGACGTGAAACCAGCCCGGCTGTGTCCACACACCTCACTCAAAAGCCTGCGCCGGCGACATGCCACCCCTCCACCAGCAGAAGTGCCTCCACGGTAGGGTTGGTCCCATCAGGACAGCATGAGGAGGGGGAAAAAATAGCCCACCGCAGTTGTTATCTGTCCTTCAGCCACAGACATAGCGCCGGAGGCTGTGACCGTTTTAATCTGCATCTCCCCTCTCTCTCCCGCTAGAAACGAGTGTAGTCAGCTGGAAAATTAAGACCCAGGGTTGAACCCGGAGGGGCATTAAGAGGGATGGCTTGGCCAGCAGACACGCAGAGCAGCTTGCCGCTGCCCCGTGGCATCGCCGTGCCACCCCGGCTCTGCCTCCCTCTCCAAGCGGTGCCGGCTCCCCGTGCTCGGCATCGCGGCCGCGGCGTGGTAAATCACCGGTGACAGCTCCGGTGGGCACGGCACGGTGGAAGCACGCTCCTGGCGGGCAGCTGGCGCGGGCAGGGGTCCAAGGTCAGCTAAGTGTTTAATGGGCCTCCTGCGAGGACCTGCGATGAAAGGCAGGCGGGAGAGGAGGCGAGAAGGGAGCATATGTCACAGCCTGAGCTCCGGGGCTGGTTTTAAGTGACAGGGAGATGCTTCCCATATAGATAGGCCAGCCAAGAGGATCGTTTTCCCGAGCCTGTCTCCTTTTCAGGGACCTGCTGTAGCCTTCAGCACCCGTGTGCTTGCAGCTCGGGCATGGGTGATGGACGTCTTCACACTCATAGCATGGGGTCCTGCCAGGAGAAAGGCAAGCAGAGCGTGGCCAAGGACTGCAGCTCTCACAACAGCTACAACAGAAGTCACAACACAAAGCAGACCCAACCCAAGCAAGCCCAGCCTCCCCTGGGTTTGGCCCTGGCTCCAAATCAGTGTTTTCCTGAACCGGGTTAGATCAGAAGCTGAGCAGGAGAAGGAAAAGATCTGTGCACCTTTCAAGTGTGATCAGGAGAAACACAGTGAGACGCAGCACCTGGGTGTGAGCGACCTGGGAAGACCGCTTTAGATCTCCCCTTCAAGTCTCTTGTCCGAGCACACCTGGAACCAGGTGGTCCCAGTATCTCCATATCTCAGTGCTGCTGGTCAACACGACCGATAGAACAAGTCCTGATGCAACTCAAGTTCGGAAAGGTTTTCCAAACTGTCGGCCGTGCCATGAGCAGAAATCAATGATCATGTCAGCAGAATAGTTTCACTACTCTCCCAAAATGAAAAGGATGTTATGCTCTGACTCAAAATCACCATTTTGGAGTTGGTGGAGCATTTTGGCATCTGAGTGTTCCCTGTTAGATGTACTGATGTCTCCACATCCATACTATGTTGTCCTGTGGTATCTCCGTACTATACTATACCACAGTAGCTGATGACTCTCCTATCTAAGACAATGTCCGGATGAACATGGAGGTTTCAGGTTGTTTTCTTGTGTCTAGTAGTTTGATAACTTAAAACAGCAATTCCTTTACGGGGCATTTTCAAGTCAAGCAAGAAAAAACGTTTCCCACTGCTGCAGCCAGAGCAGACGCAGAGTCCAAGCCCTGTCCTTAAGAGAGGTCCTGGTTACAAATAACCAATCAAAAGCAAAAGAGGCACTGATCCCCTCGTGAAATCAGGGCTGAAATTCCCCAGGTTCCTCAGGAAAACCTCTCACCTTTCTCCAAAGGGAAAACCAACCACCACCGCCTCTGTCCCACACCAGCTTTCCCTCTTCCACCTCCACATAACCTGGCTCACGACCCTTCTCATCACCAAACCTGTGAGGGTTGTTCTCACCCCTTATCAGCTGGCTTCAGCCTGTGCCTGGGCATGGGTGACATCCTAGGAAAACACTGGCCAGGCTTGTGTTTTCCCACGTGTTTCTGAGGGCTGGCAGCACGGCAGGAGAATTTTTCTGCATGGGAGGCTGCTGCATCCCCTGCACACCATGCACACCTCAGCCTGATTTTAACCAGCTCCCAGATTTTGGGGGTGGAAGGGAGGAACAGGGGATGTGGGGAAGAGCAGAGGGCTGGTGCTGAGCAGCACATCTTGGGGGCGAAGGGAGGGGAGAGGAGGCCACTGGGGACGTGGGATACAAGGTTTGCTTTTGCAGACTGAATCAAACGTTGGAAAGCTGGTGAATTAGTGGTGTTTGCTGAGCAAACGCTGCCAGGTGGGGATAGGCAGAGGAAGAGTGTTTAAGCACACAGTCCTTTATTTGCTAGCAAACATCTCCAGCTCCTCCTCTCCCTCCCCTGTGCCTTCCCCAGCTTGTGCTCCAAAGAGGCTGGATGATGCCTCCCAAGAGGAGGAGGGGTGAAATTCCCATGGGAGGGAGGAAGCGCGGGAGAAACGTTGTCTTTCACCAACGTGCCTCCACCAGAGCAGCCAAAAGAGTAGTGGTGGCTTGTGGGAAGGAGTGGATTTTGTCTAAAAAATACACTCATGCTCAGCATTACTCCTTTGGGCTGTATTTTCTGTACCGAACAAGGGCTGCACTCTGGACACTGAGGGCACTGCATAACACAAGACACTGCGGGGACTTGGGTAGCACTGCGGAAAAGCATTCAACATAAAGGGAGCTGCTAAAACCACTTTCTCTTGAGATGTCCATTGTTTCATCTGGTCTTGAGTGCCTACACACCTAGTATGATCTTTGACCATCCCTGTTTGGCAGTCACCATCTCCTTGCTTATGTGCATGGAACCAAACCTACACCCTGATGTTCTGCGAGCAGAAGCACTGGGTGCTCCGGAGTGACCTGCAGCACACTTCTGCCAGCCGTCTGACCTGCTACCTATGACATCTGATGGCTTTGGCTCAAAGAAGAAGAGAGAAGATGGGAGTTGTGGTGCCCATCCCTTTCAGACTTCTAAGCAAGTCCAGATACATCTCCTCTGGAAACTTTGTCTCCCCACCCTGAAATTCCTCCCAATTACCTGTTGATGCTCCATGTCTCTCTGCTCCTGGGTGTTTCTAAACCTCCTCCCACATTCCTCAGGTCTTCCCACCACACTCCTGTCTGCTCCAGCCTTTGGCCAACACCTCAGTGAACCACACTGCAAATCATCTTCCACTGCTGGCCAACTGCTGCAAAAATGCTAGGCTCAGGTTGCCACCTCCATTCATAAAACACCCCCCGCCTGCAACTGCTGGACTGGCTTTTATGGAACAATCTTAATGTTCATTCACCCTTTGAAGGCCAGGTGCTTAGACAGCAGCTGTGCTACACACACTGCTGCGTGAATTACTCATCGCTGGCAACGCCTGCATCATTCATTATTAAACTGCTTGTGTGCTTGGCCTGCGGCTTAGTCCAATGCCACCACAGTGGCGGCAGGAGAAATCCAGCCATCTGCAAAAGCAGCTTCATGCCTACCTCTGTCAGTGGTGGCACTGCCTTTCCTGGTGGTGGTGGTGGCAGCTTTAACGTGCCTCCAAGAAAGAGCCATACCATGGCACCCAAGCGGAGAAGGATTAGAAATGAACATGCACAAAAATTAGTTCTTTCTCAAGATGTAAATTATTGGTGGTGAGAAATCTTCAGCTGCTGTAAATCAGGAAAGCTTCGCTGAAGGAAGTGGAGCAGTGTTGATTTACACCACCTGGCAGCTTGGTCCAGCTTCGAGCTTTGTCTGGGATTAGCGGGAGAAATTGTTGGGGAGGGGAACAGTCTCATTACCTTGTCCTGACTAATGCTTTGCTTTTCTCTGGTGCATGTTGTTGTCAGGAGCTGGATCTAATTAGTCGTTGCAGGAAATGCCTCAGCTTCTCCTGTTCCCCACTGCTTGGGAGGGGAAGGTGGGGGGAGTTAATCCTGACCAACGTGGGAACAAACCCTGTTGTAAAAGCAGGTCCTGATCCCATAATTTGCTCCGCAAAGAAGCACGTGCCCAGGCACACCAAACCTTCCCAGCTCCAGGAAGACGAAGAAAATATGCCTGGGCTCTCCCACCAAAACCCAGCCAGACCAGCCTGTGAAATGCTCAGTAACTCACCGGCTCTCCCATTCAGCGTCGGTAACAGCCATCCGTACTTGGGCTGAGCGACCAAAAAGTGTGCAGGGAGGGGAAAATCTTCTCTGCATCTCATCGTTGTGCATGGTGTGGGAAGAGGTTTGTCAGGGAGCAGCAAGGTCCAGCTGCTGCCCAAGCAAAGGGGAGCCAAGGGTGACCGCAGTGCAGGGTGTTCATAACAGCATCCTACAACAGTCCCAGGCAAGACAAGGTCCGTGGTCTACCCAGAGGGTCTCATCAGGGGCAGGAGACAAGCTACTTAGAGTTTAGGTCGATCCAGGAGCCAGAACCAGAGACAGGCACACCTACAACATAGGCCAGGGAGGGGTCAAAGGCACAAGGCTGCCCTTAAATAGAATTCCTGAGCCATGGACAGAGATGGGTAGGGCCCCAGGTGAGGTTGTCCAGGGCAATTAAGGGCAATTAGTGCCCTCTGGGCTCTGACAAGGTTTATCTCTGCAGTCCCATCCCCTCCCCATGAATTGGCTTTAATTTTCTTCCACTAGGTATCAATCGCAATAAAGAGGTGATCCCCATGAGATACTCTCATTTTAGGCACCTGGTCTTGTCCCCTGCTCTTTTTTTGGCATCACATTTAAGGGTTTTGGTCTCCGAGTGCAGAGGTGTTGGTTTGCAGATGGAGTTTAATGAGCGTTTTGTAGCCCATGGTAAGATGAACACGTAGAACTCATGTTCTGCAGATGTGTCTGGTCTCTTGTGTGGATAATGTCAGTCCTAGCGGGACCTCAGCCTCACAGACTGTGGTGGTCTCCTCCAGGCCTACCTATGCAACCTCCCAGGTCTCACAGAAATTTGAGTTTTCTAGCTGGGCTAATTAGCTGGGATGACCTGACTCCCTTCAACATTGGAGCCATCTCTCTGGTTCGAAGAGCTTTTCAGCTGAGCTGTGACATCAGACACACATGTGCTTTTAGGTCACACATTTGCTGGGTACAGTCTGTTTAGGCCAAAATACCGTGATGGTTGTAAGTGCTAAAACAGCACCAAGGATCTTCTCACCATGAAGACGGCTTTGATTCAGTGCAATGTATTTAGCATTACAGGCAAGACCAAGGCTCTGATTTACACTGAAGTCAAAAGGTGGGACAGGAGGAGAGGCAGGAATTTACCACCTTCTGCAGCAGAACCAGCACTGGGAAATACCTCCCTACGCTTCATCAGCTGCAGCTCACAATCGCACATAAAGGCCTATGTCCCTTCCTGGTACCGTGGTAATAACCTCTAGGACTGGGGCAGAGCAGACACATGTTATGGTGGTCTGTCTAACATCTTTACAGGTCAATCTGCTGTTCTTCCTTTCCCTGTGCCTTCTCCAGGCTTTCCTGATGCCATGTGTTGACTCCATCCTGCTGTCCCAGCCCCCCAGGCAGAGCTGGAAGCAGAGACCAGTGCCTGCAAAGTGAGCAGGGACATCCCAGCATGGGCTGTGCTGGAGATCAGAGAACTGCTTTCACAAACACCAGGTTTGGTCCAAATGTTTTTCTTGTTGACTGACTTTCTGTTTCCAGATCTAGTGCCAGTTTACAACGTTGGTTTTCATCGGATGCAAGTACAACTTGGAGAGAAACCAACTGGGGGCCCAGGCAGTGGGTGGCACATGTCATATATTCACTGTCCCTGGAAACCTGTGCAGGACCTCTTTCTCCCTGTGGTGAGACAGGCAGCAGCTCACCCCCACTGGTGGATGGTGCCAACCCCTTCCCCTTTACTGGGCTTCCTATCTTCACAAGTGCCAGCTGGGACTGGATTATGGCTGGCAGCAGGAGCATCCACAAACCCTCACCAGAGCTGTGTGCCAGCTTGCCTTGGCCAGGAATGGAGATTGTTCTTTCTGTGGAGAGCTCAGCATGGCAAGTTCTCTCATCAGCTAACAAGGGGTGATAACCAGTTACCTCGTTCAGTTATTCTTGAAGATCAAACATAAAGACTTCACGTAGATAAACTCATTTCATGCCCATGGGATGAACCACTGAACACCAGCAGATTCAACCTGTTTGTTGTTCTGGGTTCCCCACCATTGAACCTTTGGCTAGAGCAAGGGTGGCCTCCAAAATCCCCGTTGCCTTTGGAAATTCTGAATGTTTGGTCCTGATGTTTTCTTTCCTGAAATGCAGGGAGAGAGACTGTCCTCACAACCCATCAGGCGGTGGCATCATCTCTTGGAGCTGAGCATCTCCTGGTCAGGCACCCCATGGTCTGCGCAGTTGCCTGACCTTTGGAGTCAAAATCATGGACATAGGAGCTATTTTTATCCCAGAGAGTTGGCGGCTGAGAGCATGGGCGGGTGTCTCCCCAGTAAACATGGGAGAAGACTAACCTCTCCCTCAGTGGCTGGTCACTGGTGGGGACGCTGCTCTGCTGGCCCAGTTACATGCACCCAAGGTCTGTGATGGGGTCTCCAGCCCACACTGATGGCCTGGTGACACTTGCTAGCACCAGCTCCAGCAGCCCTCAGCCAGGACATGAGTGTGAGCTCCTTCTGCATCCTCCAATGCTGACTGACTCCTCAGCCCTTCTCTCCTGAAGGGCTTTGCCTTATGTCTTACGCCTGGAGCTGAACAGACCATGAATAAAGCTTCCTGTGATCAAAAACCACATCAAAAAAGTCAGGGAGAGCTGAAAAAAACCTTCCAGCACAGGGCAGGTGCGACACACGTAAAGATTGCACATGTACGTGCACCCACACACTGCTCCCCGTCTCCTCTGCCTCCTCCTGCTCCTTCTCGCTCTTTCATTCTTCTGAAAGAAAACTTGAAGATTTCTGGGCTTTGTTGGTGGTTAGGAGGACACTGGATAAAGAGTCTGAGAAAGTGAAAGAGGGTACGCAGGGCTGCAGGAGGAGAAGGAGGGGAGAGCAGGAGAAGGAGGGATTCTCGGTATCTACAAGGGAATTAAAGCGCTTTTACTAGAGTGAAGAAATCAGCTAAAGAATGGCAGGCGAACAAAAGCAGCAAGGCTATGGACAAGTCGCTCTGAATAGATCCAGATCCCCTTAAGTTTGTAACACCCCCTACACACTTCTTTTTTTTTCCCCTTCCCCCCCCTTAAGCCTTTGCTCCTCACTCCTTCCAAGAACAAATGCAGAGCAAGGGGAAAGAAAAAAAAAAAAAAAAAACACGAGGAGTGGAAGAAAGCTAAAAAAAAATCAAATAAAATAAAAGGTAATCCTCAGCCACTTTGCCCCTCTGGGGGCTGCTCTGGGCCAGATTAAAGGTCCGGTGTGAAACCATTCTGCTATTCAGATGCGATAAGCAGGATTTACAAGCAAAGAGAAAGAGAGAAAAGAATGGGCGAGAGGAGAAAAGGAGAATTATTTGTGTCTCTTAATACTTGTTAAGCACTTCTCTTTTGCTAGACCAGACAAGACACAGCTATGCTCAAAGTCCATGCACAATCCTGCCCGCTTGTCCAACACCCACCCCCCGCCCCGCTCCCCTCCCTCCCTCCTTGCCTTCCCCTTTGGTTTGCTTTCCCCCTGCCCCCATCCAAAGCAAGCAGGCAACACTTTGTTGCTACTGAGCTGAAATTGGTCTCCTCTCCGAGCGGCACACAAAGAGAATGGCAATTAACCTTCCTGTTCCCTGGTGACAGCGATCTAATCAGTCCTGCGCCCAGGCCTGTGCCAGCAGCTCAAAGGCAACAGCCTTTGTGCAGGGGTTGGGTAGCACGAGGAGGGGGGAGCGTTCGGCCATGCCCTACATCGGGGATGGGATGGGTGCTCCACGGACAACCAACCCGGATTATTTCAGACCAACTGGCTGAAGGAAGGCTCTTCAGCCAGCACAGTGAGGAGACCTTGGTGGCTACTGCTGGTATGAATCAGGGCCACCACCACCCCCCGTAAGAAATAAGACCTGTCCGAGTGAGCCTGGAGGAGGCCAAAAAGATGCCTCAAGGACTGGAGCCCCTCTGCCATGAGGACAGGCCTAGAGAGTTGGGATTGTTCAGCCTAGAGAAGAGAAGGCTCTGGGAACATATTTTTGCAGCCTTTCAGGACTTAAATGGGGTCTCCAGGAAAGATGGGGACAGACTTTTAGCAGGACCTGTAGCAATAGGACAAGGGGTAATGGCTTTAAACCAAAAGAGGATAGATTTAGACTAGATGGAAGGGAGAAATTTTTTGCAATGAGGGTGGTGAAACACTGGTACAGGTTGCCCAGAGAGGTGGTTGATGCCCCATCCCTGGAAACATTCAAGGTCAGGTCGGATGGGGCTCTGAGCAGCCTGATTTAGTTGAAGATGTCCTTGCTCACTGCAGGGGGGGTTGGACAAGATGGCCTTTAAACATCCCTTTCAACCCATACCATTCTATGATTCTATGAAATTCTGGACAAGTGCAGACCTGGACCAGGTAGGCATAGCTATTGGTGGCCCAGTAAGGACTTGCCCACTGAAGCCAGAGGGCAGCAGCAGCATGGTGCTACAAAGATGTTGCGAGAGGTGTCTGGAGATGATGTGGTGAAGCTCCCAGATAGAGCCAGGCCCACCCTGTGCTGGACACTGTGGAGTTGAATGGTCCAAATGGTCCTTAGGCTCCCAGCCTAAGAAACCTGAGTGTTCCGGCTCTTCTTAGTGCTGCTGCTCATGAGAGGTTAATCAGTCCTCACTGCTTCTTCATGTACTTCAGAGCTGGATGATGGGAGAACAATTCCTGTGGGAAGAAGGAGGGAAAGGCTAGCCCAAGCTTCCATCGCCAGCATTCTTCTCTGGATGAGGAAGGCACTTGTGATTTCATAGCCAAGAACTACACACTGAGACCTGCAAATATAGTCCTCAGTTTTAAAACTTCTACATGAGCTTGTAAGGTTTTTTTTTGTTTAAAGTGGAAAATAAAGTTGTTACAAAAGCCTCAAGAACCGCTACTCACCAGTGAGACTTTTCAGCAATGCTCTCCCACTCCATATTTCCCCATTTTTGCTAGAGCTGGGGATGAGAAAGAGCTAGTGCATTATTAGAAGACCAAGATGTTACATTCAAGGGCGAAAACATGAACCTCCTAAAGGTCAGTCCAAAGCTGAGAAACGCTTGAATTTATTGGTTTTAAACCTCTGAAAAATCCACCCGTTGACCAGTTCTCTAATTGTGACCATGGATCCAAAGCAGAGGTCTCAGAATCAACCTTTTGCTTTCTCACAAGCATGGTCTTAGGTCCCAGCAATACAGGAAAATGACAGTGAAATGTCCTCTTGCAGGCAAACTAACAAAGCTCCTCCTCTCAAAAAAACCTCAACTCTCTTTTTTTCTTCTCTTGCTAGTTCTAAGGATAAAAATCATCTTAAAACTGTCACTGGAGTTTTCTCAGGCAGACAAAATTCACCTGTTCTTCATGTGTTAGAACAAAACTTTTCTACTGCAGCCAAGCAGGAGATCTGTACCTACATCTCAAGGACATCTGATGGGAGATGGACATTCCAGCTTGGAGGCTTGACATCCCATCCCATCCATATGGGAAATACTGTCCATAATCACCTGCTTAAAAAACAATTCCTCATAACGTTTGTATGGTTTGGAGCTTAACATTTCAAAGCTTCTGGCAGTGAGAGCTCTTCTATTGGTCTTCTCCAGGGCCTGGCACGTCTCAGGGCAGGTTAGCACGACCTGATGGCAGAGCTTTGTAATCCAAAAAGGTGCCAACATCAGTAGCTTCCTAACTTGCCTAGGGGCCTCCCTGGCGCTCAGGTTTAGCCCTTGTGTGCCCCAGCAAGGAGGAAAGGAGTTGATTGAGGGAATCCTGCTCCTGAGCTCACCTAGGGCCAACCATTAGGAAGGTGATCAAGTCGGCGCTCTCTGCCTCTCTGTTCTGCAGTGCTTCGGGGGATGATTGCATCTACCTCAGACAGATAGGCACAAACATCTCAATTACACCTAAGAAGGAGCATAATTGAGCCTAAATTGATTCAAACAGAGGCAATTAAAGCAAAACTCAGATCCCCGCTGGGAAGGCAAGGCACAGCTTATTTTTAACTCATAACCACAACAAAAAATAATCGTGAAAGGGCGGGATGACGCCTCTCCCCTTCCGGCGGAGGGGCCGTTCAGCACCATGGCCAGCGGCCGGGCCGCGCTCCGCTCCCCGCCTATAACGCCCTCCCGAAGGCCAAGGGGCAGCTGCCCCCTCTCCTGCCTTCTGGCCGGGGCTCCTGCTGCCTCCATCCCCACACCCAAGCAGGGGACCCTGCGTGGCTTTTCCTCGCCACGCTCGGCCCCGTGTCACCGTCCCCGCAAAGGGCGCGATGATCGGTCTCCCACCCTCGGTTGGGCGGAGCGGGGCTGGATCGGCACGGCTCTGCGCGGAGAGCAAACAAGAACCATCAATTAGAAGTAATTACCACCCCCTCCCCATAACTTAAGAGGCTAATATTAGGCTTCATTTTTAAGAAAGGTAATTTGACGACCATAAATTACAATTATAAAAACTTCATTAGAGTCGGTAGCAATCCATCCACCATTGTTCTAATTACACACTGTAGGAGTAATGAATGCTAATGGTTTAATGTACAATAATTACCACAATTGAAAAATAATAATAATACAGAACAACCTCAGTTATCCAAATGTCATGGGGGACATGGAATGGGTTGGGGTAATCGTGGTTTCAGATAATTGAGGGGCTCTTCAGCATGATTAATAGGTGATGTGACCTCTGGGTGGGGAATGAGGAGTTTTAAATTAATGCAGTGTGGTCAAGTGAGGTAAGGCACTGTGCAGAGAGAAAAAAAAAGCAGGCATCTTCTGTCTTAGCTTTGAATTTTACTGGCCATTTTCAACCTGAAGTAAATGTATTGGTTTTGCAACTGAACTGTGCCACCTCCTGATGATTTTCAGGTGCGGTTGGCAGAGTTTAAAGCAGAAATACAGGTCTGTGTTTCACATGCTGGGCAGAGCACAAGAGGCAGTTTCAGCCCTTTGCAGCACAGCAACACCACCAAATTATAGGATATTTTAAGGAGGACAGGACATCACAAGATCTCCAACCCAACCTCCTGCTCAAAGTAAGACCTTCACTGAATTCAGACCGGGTTTTTCAGGGCTGTGTCCAGCCATTTCTTGAACCTCCAAGGATGGGGATCCCATGAATTCCTTTGGCTCCTCTCCCACTGCTCATTTATTCTCACGGTGAATTTTATTTCCTTATATCCCATTAGATCCTCCCCTGCCTCACTTTATACCCATCTCCTCTCCTGTCATGCACCTCCACAAAGAGCTTGAACACCCCCAGTTTCCTCAGCCTCTCCTCCCTCCAGCCCCCTGAACATCTTCACATCCCTCTCCTGACATGCACCTCCACAAAGAGCTTGAACACCCCCAGTTTCCTCAGCCTCTCCTCCCTCCAGCCCCCTGAACATCTTCACATCCCTCTCCTGACCTCATGCCTATTTATCCACATTTTCTTTCACTTTTTTATTTATCAACCTCTTAGTCCACCCCAGGGGCAGGGGTTTGCATTTGTCATTGTTGAACTCCACATTTTGTGCCAACCCATTTCTCTAAGTTTTCCAGATCCCTCTGAACGGCTGCCCTGCCCTACAGCAGGATGAACCCCACAGTTGACCATCACCCAGAAACTTGATGAGGAGCATCCCACCCCATTCTCCAGGTCATATATTACACGGGATGAACACGTGGAACAGGAGAGGTCTCAGGACAGAACCTTGTAGCATAAGATAAAGACGAAATAAAAGGATTGACCCCCGCACTTGTTCCTTTGAATGAATTGCTCAGCTTCCTCCCGTGGTTGATCCTATTCAGAGGAACTTATCTTGTAAATAAAACTGTGGGATTTGCCATGTTATCCTCCAGCAGCAGGTTGGAATCTGTCAGCTGGCTCAGTCACCTTGCCAGGTCACTCTGCCACCCGGGCTTTGCTTTTGGGGGGGACACAAAGTCAACACCAAATAGTTTCAGCATCTGCTTTTCTACAAGCAGTGTATGAACAGATCCCCACATGAAGCTTCACAGCTTAAACCCCTGGAAGGGGTTTATCACAGGAAATGAGTTCGGTGTATCCCCTTCCTCTGATACAGGCTGCGCAGAGAGCATGAAAAACATTGCTCTGGAGCACAGTAGGGAACTGCGGAACGTGACTGGAGGAGAGAGAGAAGAAGTCAAGTCTCCAGAAGAGAGATCAAAGCAAGTCTGCTGTGTCGGGAAACGGAAAGCAGATACTGGAAATGCAGAACCATGGGTCACCAAAAAGCAACTATCAGAGCTTCTTAGGACTGGCATGAACTGAGCATCCAAGCAGATCCTCAATGGTGTGTGCATAAGGATGAGGCACATCTTGGAGAGCTTCGCTAGCTCTACCCTTAGCACCTCGCAGCATGCTCCCATGGGCGGCTGCTCCCTGCATACCTGGGCACTATAGGGACTTATTGGTGCTTCTGAGCTTCGTTGGTTGGTGTGAGGGACCAAGAGACTTGGATGTCATTTCAGAAGATCAAGGTTGGACTTCTTCATTCAAGTTGCGCCAGGGGAGGTTTAGATTGGATATTAGGAAACATTTCTTCACCGAAAGGGTTATCAAGCATAGGAATGGGCTGCCCAGGGAAGTGGTTGAGGCACCATCCCTGGAGGTGTTCAAAAGACGGGTAAACATGGTGCTCAGGAATATGGTTTACCTTCCAACCTGGATGATTCTATGATTCTTGTCTTGATACGCAGCCTGGTAGAAAGGGAAATGTTGGGAGAAATCTGAATTTCTGATTGATTTGGCCCAGGGTTTGGAAGGTGCCACCTAACCAACCCAGAGCCTTTTCTGGCCTTGACCAAAGTCCTGTGACTAAAGTAAATTGATGAGAGCTTGCTGTTAAAACATCCCTAAGAAACAAGCTGGAGTCAAGAAAATATTGGGCTTTGGGGTCTTATTCCCTCATCCTTGCTGACATTACAAAATGCAGAAAAGCTCACTCACGCTGTGGTGACATCTCTTGGAGCAGCCCAGGTTCAGGCAGTCATTTCCCACGGACCTGCAACCAGCCCAGTTTCTGTATGACGCCTCTGGAGCCTGAAAGCAGACCCCATCCATGTCCCACGGTCTGATTAGGAACAATGAATTCTTGAAACGCTTCTTCTTTAATAGGATCCTAATTTATAAGAATGCAGATAATATATCAATGGAAATTAACTTCACACTTTCCTTACACTGGCAGGTTGAGCTGCAGGTGAGTGCAATGTAATTAAGAAATTAAAAGGTAATTTCCACATATGCTTTCTGCTAATCTAACTCGGCAATCATTTAATTTACAGCAGGGGACTGGCAAGGAGGCAAGCCAAAATAAATAAGATAATACTACGTTTAATCGCTCGGTGGAATGGTAATGGAACGGAGTGGGGTCTGCGCGGAGCCAGCAGGGAGAGGTGCGGTGACCCCTCCGGAGCTGCTGATTGAAAGCAAGGCTTGCTTTTAATTTCTCTTCCAAGGGAGCTCAAACTTTTAGGCACTGCCACCAAGTTTCCTCAAGTTCTGATTTTTAAATTAATTTTAAAAATAGTTAGCTTTAAAAAATCCCCCTTACAATTGTTGTTCTATTTTACAGAATTCATTGCTTTTATGGTACCTGCCAATTTTAACTTCTTGATCCCCACCAAAGAGTGAGAAGTTTCTTCTTGGTCACTGAATCATTTCCCATTCCGTTCCCATTCCCAGCAGCTGGAACATACACAGCAGTTAACCAGAAGTAGCATCGCACTGGGAAAGCCCTGGGGAAACTGAGGCACAGACTGGTCAAAAGCAGAGCTTCTCAGGGGCTTCAGCTCGCAGCCAGCCCTAAGGGAGAGGCAACTCATGGGTCACCAGTTGGAGAGCACAGCTGTGCCATGGGTTCGTTTGGGCCAAGGAGAGCAGATAAACTCCCTCCCAGGGCTGCAGAGATTTCCTGCTGCAAAGCACCACGTGACCTCTGTTGCCACCACAAGTGTTGGACAACCCTGGGACTCCCATGTCACACAGCAGCTGGGGACAGCGGTGGGATGAGGCTGAGCATCCCCCATGCCCTGCAATACACCTTGTCCAACCTGGATGAGTGAGAGAGCTCAGATTTGTGCCAAGGAACCCCTTGGTGCTCCCCTTCCCCTGCCAGATGTTCTGCTTGGGGTGATGCCCTGCCAGACTGCGGTGTCCTTGCTGGTGGGGGAGCGGGGTGAAATCAGCAAGTTTGGGCTTTCTAAGCAGAGGTGGCTGTTCTCAGGCAGGGCCCGGGGCACTGAAGGGGAGGAAACCCCCCAGGAGTTGCACCTTCAAGCAGCACTTTTCATCCCAGAGCCCTTGGCTCCTTCTCTTGAAAATTATACAGAACACCAAGCCTAGAGGGGACTGCTCCAGAGCAGCTGGGCATATAGGAAAGCGCGATTCCCCTCCTCGGTCTCCTCCACACCATGCAGAGATCCCCAGTACCTTGCTGAGTTTCAGGTGCCCCGGGCGAGGATGCAGGGGAGAGGATTTGGGCCCCGTATCTGCGCTGTGGGAGCACCTGGAGCCATGCATGCCAGAGCCCGCCTCAATAGAGGCAGGAGTGCCAGCCCCAGGGCCTCAGCAGGGGATGGTTTTTATGTAACTCCAGCTTTTTGTTCCAAAACCTGAGCCGGGGAAGGGGGGGGCTGCTTCCCACCTCCCTGCTGGAGCCTGTCCCCTCCTCCACCCTCGGTGTCCCCCCATGCAGAAGCTGAGATGCTTCCTCTCATTCCCTGGGCTCCCAGAATTATTCATATGGGAGCTTAATCCTCCAGAGACATGGGGACACAGGGATTACTGGACGACCTGGGGAGATGGGGCCCATCTCCCCTCCGAGCAGTTGGGCTGTGGAGGCAGCGATGTAGCCACCATCCCACCCAGACCCTTCTGGAGACCCTCTCACCATCTGGGCCAGGTAGAATAACAAGGACCAAAGCATAGACCTGTGCCTCCATGGCAAGAGGGCTTCGGTGGCTGCTGTGACGCCTCTAAACAGGGCTGCATTATCCCCTGTCAATAATTTATCTGATGAGTTGCAGGCTGCTTTTGTCGAATGAATTATTCCCAATGTATGGGGAGGTTATATTTGTACTCTTCAAGCAGCTCTAGAAATGGTCAAATAATATTTGCCCAGCAAATTGTTAAACGGCAATTCTTCTGTCACTCATTGAGTAAATTATTCACTGAGCACTTGTTTACCCGCTGTTGGTGCTCCCTGCCTATTCCCTGGGCTGCTGCCATGGGACAGGCAGGAGCAAGAGGGCACCTGAGCAAACAGGCAGAGGGATACGGACCTGCCCGAGCCCCTGAAACCCAGCTGGGGTCTCTGTGCTCTGTTGGGGATGGGAAGAGCTGCTGGGAAACGTGTCTTGCTTTATTTTTGCACCAATCTAATCCCCCTTGCAGCTTTCCTCCAAAATAATCCAACCCACCGACCATCCCACTTGCTGCTCCATGACATGGGGAGGATCCTGCCCAGGACCATGCACCCTGCGAATGCCACGGTCCTGCCCTGTGCCCCACACTAGAGTTAGCTCAGAGCATCTTCGTTCCATCCAACAGGTCTCCGCTTCCTTCCAGAGTCACCCCCCAGCCACGCGCCCACCTCCCTCCCGGATGGGACCACCAGCCACATCCCCACGCCTGAATGAGCCTTTACACCTTCTTCTGCCCGTCACAGTCTGTGCACCACCGGCTTTTCCAGGAGGAGCTGCCAGCATTCATCACAGTCCCCTTCAGAGCTCAAAAATCCTTCCTCTTCCTTTCCCTTCTCTTTCCTCTCCTCTTCCCTTACCTTTCCCCTTCCCTCCTCTCACCTTTCCCCTCCACTTCCCTTCCTTTCCCTTCCCTTGCCTTTTCCTTTCCTCTTCCCTTCCCCTTCCTTCCCTTCCATTCCCTCCCCTCCTCTCACCATTCCCTTCCCCTTCGCTTCCCTTCCTTTCCCCTTCCCTTTCTTTCCCCTTCCCCTTCCCACATGCTTACNGCATGTGGCCATATATTATTTTAATAAAGCCAGCACATCCTGCGCTCACGACAGCTGCTGTTCCCTTTCTCTCATCCTGTGAATCTCATTTATTCCTCATTAGCAAAATCACCTGTTTGTCAAATAGGGACAGAGCTGTAAGACATTAAATTGTGCGAAGGCTGGCGGGGGCCTGGGGAGCGTGGGGAAGAGCGGGAGGGAGGAGAGCCGGGCAGCCCAGCTCCTGCTCACAGATTGAAACCAGAACTTGACGAAGATCTCTTGAAGGTTGAGATGGAAACGAGGATTTAGGGGAGTGGATTATGCAGCATCTTCAAGTGCTCTCATCTTTTTTTTTTTCCCCCCTGCCTGTTCCCAGCCTCCTGGGAAATGGTGCTTTGCGCAGCAAAAGGGCTGGGGTGGGTGCTCAGCACCCATGTGCAGGAGGGCACCCAATCCACGGTCACCCACCACCTCCTGAGCAGCAAACAATTTAAATCCATGGTCACCCATCAGCAAACAATTTTCCCTTTCAGAAGGGGTCGGGTACAAAATTTCATCTGATTCATTTTTATTGCTTTGGGCTTTCTTTAAATTGAGGGAAGACGTTGGTGGGACTGACCTGTTCTTCCAAAGAATCGGGATTTTGATGAATCAGGATTTTCCACTAACATTAAAAAAAAAATCCCTGGACTGCACTAAATTAAGTGTCTGTCGCCCCACCAGCCTGGCAACGGAGTCTTTTTCTGCTGGTTTTGCAGCTTACCCGATGCTTTTCCTAATTCCAGCCCTGGCTTTTCCCTTTATCAGTTGACTGACACGAGGGGAAACAGCTGGCTGAAAATCAAGCTTTCTGGTTTGCTGAAATTCTCCCTGTTTTTTGGAGATTTGGAGTTTTGGTTCAAATTGGATCCAACCCAACCGTGTGTGCGTGAAAGATACAGAGAGAAACTTGGGGAGGTTGGGGAGATCTCAGCCCCCAGCCCTCCCGCGTGGCTCTGGTGTTCCTGCCCGACCTCCTTGCCAAAAGCCGGGGGAAAGACCCTGATGGCAGCTCCCGTATCTCCAGCCTCTTCAGGAAAGCCTGAAACTCCACCTTGGTTTGGGTTTTTTTTCCCAGGAGGCTGTTTTGCATTTTTGAGAACTCCAGTTAATGTGGGCAGGTTTGATCCCAGCAAACTGGAGTTCAGGGATGTGTTGCGGGAACTTCTGACCTGCTCTGCAGCCGAGGTCCCTCCAGAGGGACATCTGCCAACCCCAGCCCTCTGTCCCCTGTTGGGATAAGCCAGTCTGGTATCTGCAACAGGAGCCACCAGCCCTCAGGGAGGTCATTTTTAAACTTGAGGGAAATTAAGGATTAGGAGGTGAAGGAGAAGATCATGTCTGTGCACACTTTTTCTACTTACTCTATTTTTTCCTACTTACCCTCTTTCCTCCTCCTCCTGGATTTTTTTGTCTTGTTCTGACCATCCCTCCATCTTCTCTTCATCATCTTGCTTTTTCTAATGTTTCCCTTCTCCAGGATGCTTTTCTCCAGCCCCTCCCCTGTTCTTCTACCCGTTTCCCCATCCAGTTCCTCTCCCCACCTCTCCATCTTCCCGCTGCTGTCGAAGTCCTTCCTCCCCACCCTCTGTGCATCTCTCTATCTCCAGCTCACAACCAGTTTCTGTCTTAGGGGACTTCCAGTGTCCCAGCCTGGTAGCCCACAAGTCCTGCAGCACCAAGCCCAGCTCACGTTTCGCCTGCTCCTTTGGGAGACCCTTCATCACCTACCTCCAGGCTGGTGGTGGGGCTGGTTGGGGGGACAATAATGAACCCCACCTGAGCTTGCAGCTGCTTTTAATCCACCTGCCCGGCTCCTTTCCCCACTGCAGACCAGGAAAGACAAAACCCGCCTGCTTGGGGCCTGGGGGCTCCAGGTGTGGATGAGCTGCACCCAACGCCCCATGTCCAGAGGGAAGGACGGGGTCCTACCACCCCTCACCCCTTCCCGATCATCTCCCCCGGGTGCCAGCGACGTCCCTGCTCCGCAGAACAGCCCTGCGTCCCCCTTCCCCACCCGCGCCACCACTGCGTGTCGATGCCACCGTGTCCCCCCCGCCCTCATCCCCCCCCTTCCCTCCTCTCTCTGAAAGTCATCAGGCCTAGCGAGGTCTTCTCCCACTTATGCAGCTCATGAATATTTAACAGCATCTGCTCTGGAGGCGATAAAGCCTACCAATCCTTGACAAATATGGCCTAATCTTTTCAATTTCGGGGTGCAAATATTCCTTCAGAGTCCTGTTTGTCACCTAGATTAATGACTCTGGCTCCCATAATCCTTTGGTGCTAATTCAAGTGGTGGCTACCAGGACGGCGCATGGCGGAGGGATGCTGGGACACATATGAAGGAGAGATTACTCACTCGAGGGCCCTTTGCTGCAGGGTTTTGTGCCTCTGTTGGCGGTTGGGGACGAGGAGGGGGGTCTGGGTGTTTGTTTGTTTTTTCCTCTTCGGAGCCGCCGAATATCCATCCCGGATCCAGTGCAGGCGAGGGGGGATGCTGCCTCCTTCCCCTCTGTTTTCTCCCAAGGGATGGGATGCAATGGGAGACATGAGCTTGTCTCTGACCCCAGCTCCTCATTTTCCAGCACCCAATGCAGACAGCAGCCACAAGGCACCAAATTGGCTTTCCAGCAGCCCTCCAAGCCTGGGCACGCTCTGGGGCTCTGCTTCAAGTTGAGCTCCATCCCCGGGACGGGAGGCTGGGGGACATCCCAGGATGTGTCTGCCAGAGTAAAGACTTCACTGCCCTGGTCCAGCCCAGCCCAGCCCAGCACTGCTGGTCCCATGCCAGGACTCCCTCCTTGCACCGTGTTCCTTCTAGGGGGAGATGCTGGGTGTGGGGCTGGGTGATGCTCAGCTCTTGGCCGTAGCTGGTAGGAGAGGTGATGGCTTTGGCCAAGCTCCGGCCAGCGTTGGAGCCCATGGCACGCTGCAAGAGCCACAGCGATCATCCAAGCCGACACGCAGCAGGAGCCTGGGCACCTCTGGGCACACAGAGCCGGCTGCTCTGATTTATTTATTCCCCGATCGAGGGAGAAAAATACAGAAGGGACCGTGCGACGGCGGGTGGGAAGGCAGGGAGAAGGAGGGAAGGGGTGGAAATCAATGCCGGAGCTGATCAGTGGTATTGACAGCTTCGCTAAGGGGCTGACGGCTCCCATTCATCGCCCCCTCGCCCGCAGGGGCTGCCCCCGCCAGGGGGGGGCTGCCGGAGGGACACCCGCAGCCCGGTTAAACACAGCCCAGCCTCAGCGAAGGCATTAACGGCCAGCCAGAAATCGAAGATTTGTTATTATCCAGCGGTGGAACAATAGCCTGGCTGGGCATATTCATCACCGCTCCGGCCCTCGGGGGTGGAAATATGTTGAGATTGCAGATTATTTATTTATATTGGGGAGATGGGGGATGCTGGCGGCGCGGAGGAAGGAGTTTCCTCCTCTCTGTGTGCGCTGCTGCTCGACACCGACCCCTGCAAGGGCTCTGGGGGCTGCCCGAGGCTGAGCACCGCGGGCTGATTTACAGCAGATCAAGGCCCTGGGTTTCAGAGCGTCCTTTGGGTAAAGAGCAGAAGGAAACATTGAGACCTGCTGGAAAATTTGGAGGTGAAGCTCTCCACAGCACCAGTTCGTGTCACCGTTCCTGCTGCAGCTGCATTCAGAAGCGGGTTTGCAAGGAAGGCTCTTGAGATGCAAGACTCTTGGAGAGAGGGTCCAGGGAAACTCTGATCCTCTTGATCCAAATTTTTCCATGCAGTTCTCCTCTCTTGTGGAAGTATCTGAAGGGCTCCAGCTTGGAGGGTGTGAAACCATGAAGGTTCTCATGAATAGGATTTTGGTTTTGCTCTGGCTGAGAGGGGTTGGGCAGCCCTCAAATAACAGGTCAGCTTTGCACCAGGGAGCTGGGTGTTCCCCTCAGAAATGACTTGACTTAGGCATAGAAATCCTCTGAAATGGAGAAATTGAACCAAAAGCCTTTCTCCAGTGTTGGTCACAATCCTGGGTGCAGGAAGCTTGGCCCCGAGGAAAATGGCCTCTCTGCTTGCTGGATGGGAAAAACTTCCACCTGAAACAGGGAACTGCAGAGCGCAGTGAATATTCACGGCTCATGAGCGGGAAGGAGTTATTTTTAGTTTTGTTTTATATTTCTGTGGCCAAAAAATGCTTTCTCAGCCAGACAAAAATAATATTGCGGATAAAATGAAACTAGGAAAACATCCCCCTTTTTGTGAGCAAAATCGGAAAAGCGTTACTTTTCGCTCATCAGAAAGGGACCAAAACTTTGGAACAAATCAAAAGAGAATTTCTGGCTTCGTTTTGGCTTTGCAGCTCGCGGTTGCTGCAGTTCTTGTTTTCCTTTAGCTGATCCCCACACCTGCGACCGGCTTTCGCTGGGTGATTCGCGCTGGGGATTCAGGACAGCATTTACAGCCCCAGCTGCCGGGGGGTGTGCGAGCTTCCCCAGCCCCCCCCGGGGCACCCACCGCGAAGGCTGGGCACTGCCAGGAGGGAGGTGCAGCCGCCCTGTGGAGCGATGCTGGTCCCAGCACAGCCAACCCCCCCGGGCAATCTGGGGGCGTTTTAGGTTTGAGCTGAGATTTGAACCCCAGGGGAAGAGAGGAGGAACAGGGAGGGATGGAGAAACCCAGCCTGAGGGATAAGGAGGCAGGGCTGGTGCCAAAGCCCTGGCTCAATCACAGCAGCTCCGAGGAAAGTTGAAAAGCCTGGCTCAGGAGAACAAAAGCCCGCTGCAACGCAAGGGGATGGCCCAAGCGGTGCTCCCTCCATCCAATCTGCTTCCCTACCCCCATCACCCCCTCGCTTGTCCCTGGAAAAAGAAAAAAACACAAAAAATAGCAAGTTCCCTAGCCCTGCAACACGCCACCACCTCGGTCCCCATGCAGGGGTGTGGGTCTGCGCCACTGAGGCTGTGAAGGTGGCACCAAAGGCTGCCCCAGCTCATGCTCAGCCCCTCCATGCCGTGCTGCCCCACTGCCCGACGTGGGTACCAGGGTACCGGGGAGCCTCCCGTCCGTGGCCGCCTGTGCTGGCATCTGCGTGCCTGCTTCCCGCTGCTCCCTGCCCCCTCTCCTTCTATTTTATTTATTATTTTTTTTCCGCTGAGCAGGCTCAAAAAGCAAAGCTGGTGCCTTTGTAATACCGCAGCATCGTTAGGGCCCTCCTGAAACCGGGGAGGGGAGGAGGGAGAGACCGGCTCATTAGCTGGAGGCTTTGAAGTGGGCTCTGTTTGGGGTTCATTTGTATGCCGGCAGAAGGGAAACCTCTGTGTTTCAAGGATGTTTTTCTGGAGGGGCTTCCTGGAAACATAACAAACATGACCCCGAGGAGCGCTCCCACCCACCCCCCCTCCCCAGCCCACATAGGCAGCCCAGGAGGGTGGGAGATGAAACGGGGGGCCGTGCTCCGCGCCGCACAAAGGCAGCCTGGCCCCGGCGGCAGAGCGTCCAAGTTCCCCTGGAGAAGACCAAAGCTGGCGCCGAGAGACCTTATTTGTTGCAGAAGTGGTCCCTACCCAAGGGATAAAGATCTCGCAGCTCAGCCCCGTGTCATCCCGCCTGTTCCTGAAGAAGAGCTAAGAAGGAGGAGACAACTGTTCTTCCCTGGGTGTCAAACAAGCAGCCCAGAGATCATGGCAAGTCTGATGCCACCATGGGTTCATCAGGATCTGCCCCACTCTCACCCCGTTTGCTGTGGTTGGATGCCAGCAGACAGAAATCAAGCCATGACTCTCAATTCAAATCAACATAAAAAGGTGCAAAGTTGAGTTTCTCCTCCCCGCCGCAGCTCCTGGACCTACCGAGCAGAGCCAGTGCTGGTGGGCTGCACTTCTAAGGGGACCATGACTCTTCCTGTGGCACTGCATCAAAGTAAAAGAAATCCTGAGCTTTATGGTGTTTGGAGGGACCTCAAAACACATTCCTGAGATGCTCTGCCTGCTGGCTGCCCTGCTGCTCCCCGCTTCAGGACGAAGCATGGACGTCTCCATCCTTCCCTGGCCAGCAGCTGCCACTGGGACACGGCTGGTGGGACTTTACAGGGAAAGGAAGAAGAAACCCTCAACAAACAGAGCCTGGGTGGCTCTACCTCCCTCACGCTGTCTCTCTCCCCCTTCCCTTCAGCAGTCTCCCTGCCTCTGCTTGCCTCTCCATGGCTCCCTCTGACTCTGCCTCCCCTTCTCCCCCCGCGTCTCCTGCAGCGCTGACGGTGACAGGGAGCGCTCGGAGAAAGACGAATTGAAATGACACGCAAGCTCCAGCGTGACTGCTGGGGTGATGCATGGGGAGCCGTCACTTGGTGCTCGTCGTGAGCGGTACAGATGAGGGACTGACCTCCTCTGCCAAGGGGTCAAGGACGTTTGAAGGGCATAGCGGCTAGAGCTGGGGCGGGGAGAATGGGGAGGAAAACAATCTCTTCGCTTTTGTCCATGCTCCTGCCAGCACCCTGGAGCACCTCAACGGCGTTTTAAAGCAGGTGACTTCCCAGCGCTGTTTCTCCACACTAAGTTTCTCGCTTTCTGCCAACGAGAGCAGCAAAAAGTCAGCCCAAATCTCCTGCCTCCCATGCCAAGGTACCCAAGGGAGAACTGTAGATGTGACAAAGTGCTGCTAGTGCACCGGGGTCCCAAATCCTGCCTCCTGCCTCATTCCGTGTGGATTTGCATTAGTGCCAAAGCAGAGATGGGACTTGGGCTGCAGAGGTTTGCAAGCACCAGGCAAAACCTGGGGCTGACAGTGGTGACAAGCTCTTCCACGGTCTGCATCCCTTCTCCCCATCTCAGGCCTGAAGACCCCCTTTGCGACCTCCACCAAGTTGAGGTGTCTCAAGCACAGCCTGGCAGCAGAGCAAGCCCTACTAGAGCTGCTAAACCCCCGGGTTGGAGCAAGTTTGCTGACCCCTACCCGGCCAGGAACCATCACAGAGGACCATGCTGGACTTGGCCACATGGAATCAACTGACCTCATAGGGAAAGGATTTTCTCATCATCTCAGAGGGAGGTGAGCTTAGGAGAGACCTCTGTGGGTCACCTACCTTCACCTTCTCCAAGGCAAACCTGACTGAAGTCTTCAGCTTCTCCTTCTCTGCAGCACCATGTTTGTAGGGTGAAAGCTAATCCCTCTGGGACATTGTCACATCCTTTGGGGTGAAGATGCAGTGGACTCCAGCCTGGAAAAAAAATTGTTAGACAAATCCATCATTCTTCGAAATGCTGTCTCAGGGTGACTGGGAAATTCAGCTCAAAGCTACAAATCCCTGTCAAATTCGGCAAACCATCTTGCCTAAATAAATGTTTTTCTAACAGAGACATCACACTGGAAAAGTTGGATCATTTCATCATGATATCTTTGGATCTTTCATTTGCTTTGATGAAGGAAGAAAAAAATATGTCAAAAAAATAAATAGTACGAGGTGTTTTATTTTTAACGAAACATTTCAGCTGGCTCAAGAGAAAAAGAAAAAACCCTTGTTGGTGTGGGGAGAAAATTAGTTTAGCCGCTTGAGTAAAAGCAGAATGAAAATCATCTCTCCCATAAGCCACCTAAAATGAGCTGGGATCTGGGAATCGCTCGTGCCAGGTCTCCTTGTTCCCAAGGAAGCACAGGGAGAGGTATGGGGGTGACAGCCCCGTCTGTGCCACCCCGGCCACGGCCATAAACCCAAGGCAGCGTGTCGAGCGAGCAGGCTGCCCGAGATGTCTCTGCCTCCTCCCCGGGCTGTAAGCTTGCCAGGAGAAACGGTTGGAAAAGAGCAAGAAAGAAAAGGGAATGGCAAGGCTGGACAGATGCAGACAGTTGGCACCAGCCGCTAAATTACCAGCCAATTTCCCGCATACAACCTGGGGACCTGGGCTTTCAGCTGAGCACATTAAGGCTGGTGCCCCTTTTAATTGCTGTAGATCTTGACACGTGTCCCTCAACTTTGGTGCCTCTGGCAGCCTGGACAAAGCCAGCTTTCGAAGCGGGGAAAATGCTGTTACCTGGTTTATTTAGGGTCTTGCTGGTGTGCTCTGGATCCAGTCCTGGTGCAGTTGGTGGGAGCAGATTCAGGCTTTGGGGCTGATTTCTCTCTGATCCCAGTACGGAGAGCAGGCAGGAGCACCATCGCTATGGTTTTCACCTCTGTGCATGCCAAAAGTTGAGTGACAAGTCAAGTCTTGACCAAAGGAGGAGGCTGGGGACCAGCGAGGAGCCGCAGGGATGCGATGACCCTGCGGACGTGCCGCCGGAGCTCGGTTGCTCTGAGAGGGAAGACAGGGAGAGGAGAAAGCTGTGAGACCCTTAGCAGGTCCTGTCAGCCTTATTCACACGTTATCAGATGGGGGAAGCCCAAAGGGCTGTGAGGGAGGTAATTAATCTTGGTCTCGAGCAGAAAGGCTCTTGGAGAGGAGGGGGGAGGTCAAAATGAGGCACTGTTTGAGGAGAAATGGGAACTTTGCAAATGCTTGAATGGTTTTTTGTCCTTAACGTGAAGCTCACCCTAGATCCGAAGACACCTTTGTACTTCCCCCTCTGTTTAATTTGGATTTTTTATTTGGGATCATCAGTTTCTCCTCACCATAAAACACATCATCATCACTGTAAAGCACTTTTATGACACCTTTATCTGATTATCTGAAAGCACTTAATCAGCATTAACTCATTAAGCTTCCCCACGGCCGCCGCGGGAGGAGGTAGGGGCCAGTGCCTGCTTCGAGAGCAGCCCCGTGCACGGGGGTGGTTGGGCTCCAGCTGGGGTCAGAGCCACCAGCATCGCTTGGTCCCCAGCTCCGCAAGCGTTGCCATAGGGAAATCACTGCTTTTCCTCTGTGGAGCAAGACTGAGCTGGACAGATATAAGGTGTCTCTGGTAGGTGGAGGATCCACATCATCCTTCAGGGGTCAAAGGAAAAGCAACCTCGGGCAGATTCTCAGCATCCCCAAAGAAGTGCTAGAGCTGCATCTCCTGGCCCTTGGGATGGGATTGCTGCGTTTTACCCACCTGTCCTAATGCAATATATAGGGTCACATAATATAGTACATAGGGTGATAATACTTAGGGGTCTCGTAATACAACGCAGAGGCTCTTAGCCGGCTCTGGCTGTGAAGCAAGACAGACTTGTTTAAACAGCCTTCCTGATTCGTGTGTTTTGTGGCAGAGGGAAAAAAAATATCCAAATCTCAAAGATCTCAACAAAGATCAGATCTCACTCAGGGAGCTGCAGTAACTTGCTGAGCCCTGGTGACACCCCACCTGCCTGTCCCAGAGTCGAGCAGTTGAATTTGGCCCCGAGAATAAAGCACTGGGGCATCACCACCCCAACGGGCTTTGCCGTGTGTTAGTGTCCCACCGCATCCAGCACGGGTGATGGCTGCGCCAGGCGGGGATGGGGGGACATACCTGACCACCCCACAGGGGCAGCAGATGTGGGATGCTGCCAGCTCCCCCTCCGCACAGACACCCCCAGGATCTCCTCCAGCAGCATGCCAGGACAAGGCGACCCCCCCATCTGCAGCGGAGACACTCGGTTATTCAGGGATGGCCGTTCTCCTGGCTCCGGTGGCAAATTAGACCCCTGGAAAGGGGTGGTGGGCAGGGTTGCCCATCTGCTCCTGTTTTTGTCCATCAATTAGGCCTCATTTCCAGCGTGCTCACTGTGGTTCATTGGTTTCCGCTTCACGTTCCTCGTGGTTTTCAGACACCATTGCAGAGCAGCTCTGCGCCGTCTCCAGAGAGCTCTTGCCTTTGGACTCAGGCCATTTTTTTCCCCCCTTTTCTTTCCGCCCTCCCACGTTTTTTTCCCCCAGGCTTGTTCAAATAGTGTTCCTCTGGACCAGCTCAAAGAGTAGACCCTGGCCGGCCGTGCCAGGGCACACACTGGGTCCTGCAGGATGCCACCACCACCACCCACCCATCGTTTCATCCACTGCTGTGTTCTCAGATGGTTGAAAACCTCTCTGTAGAACTTCCTGTGCTGGCCATCTCACCAGAGCAGTGGCTCTCCCCGACGTCTGCATCCCCCCCAGTTGGCAAAGCCACACATCCCCGGCAGCATTTCCTGCTGATCTGAACCATCTCTCCCTCAGCCTGCTTTTCTCCATCAATCCAGACACCTGTGGATGGGGATTTCCACTGCGGAACTCCATGGAACAGGTCTTTGCCCTCTTCTTGCCCATGCATGGGGCTGGTGTTGTGGCCACATGGACCATCAAGGTGGTCGGGCTGCCCTGGGGTGCCTCCCAGCTCCAGCTTGCCAAAGTCCTTCACCCTTTTGGCCCGAAGAAACTTAATGCTCTGGGCTGTACAAACCTCTCTCTTTAAATCCAGGGTAGGAGGGCTGAGGGGACAGCACTGATAGGAATGAGGCAGAAGAAGAAACCCAGACCCAAGAGAAGTTAGAGGGTTCATGGGAAGGAGAAGGGATACCATTCATCTATTTCTAACATTTCTTCAGCATTATGAGCTTTTCTTTGACTGTTTCTTTGATTTTTGCTCCTCCCCCCAAAAAAAAAAGTGCCTAACTGGATAATGTGGGTTTGGGACTGGATTAGAGGTCCACCTTTCACACCCTGGTCAACCCTGCCTGAGTTTAGGGGGGCAAAAACATGGAGCTAGATGGGGAAAAAACAGATGCTGATGTTGGTGCTGGTGGGACTTTGGGTGCGTGGCTGGGACCCCTCCAACTCACCCAAGGGTATGGGGTGCCAGGGAACCCCTTCGCCCAGCTAGCCCCTGTTGGAAACTGTCCTTGGGTGGGCTCAGGGACAAAATGTGGGGGTCTCCCGCCAGCAAAGCTGGTGTGGGGCACCCCGGGGCAGGGCTGGGGCTCAGGAAACTGGGCTGGGGGCTCTGCCCTCCTCAATTCACTGCCGCTGGGGCTCTCGGGTGCCTCGTAGGAATTTGGTTGCCCATCCCACAAACCTCATACAGAATCAGCAAAGCATTACTTTCTATTCCCAAATCAAATAACAGATGATTCTGGAAAAGGGAGAAATATAAAATAAATGCACAGAAGACCTTGGCTTGTAGGTGGGTTAAGTCTGTGCTGGTGTTGTCAGGCGACAGAAGTACAGGGAGACCCCTCCTTCATATCTGAGCTCCTATCCTGACCTTCCCTTCACTGGCTGGGTGGTGGTGGTGCTGCTGCATTCGGTGTACCCAGCTTTACATCCCAAATATATTATTACTTCGTTCCCTTCGCAGCCGCCTGCAGCTCCTGATGGCCAAGCAGTTCTCCGGCTGATAAAAAAAGTTGAGCATCAGTCAGTAAATCAGTGGCAACAGAAGTGCTGAATCATTAAATCTTATGCTGTAATCTATTTTAGCTGGGTTTAGGAGCCAGTTGCTGGGAGAGCGCACACACACACACACACACACACAGAGCCTTTGGTGTTGAAACATGAATGCCCACAGGAGGAAGGCAGCACGTGTGCCTGGAGAACATGAACATCCTTTTCTCTCCTCCTTCCACTCATTTTTGCAGGCTTTGGCTAGATTCACATTCAAACTAAACAAAATTGGTGGTTCTAGGGGGCTGCACACCCCGCAGCAGGTCCCTGTCTGACCCCACGTCTGCATTTGTGGCTTGGGCCTCATTTTGGGGAGGTATTTGTTCTTATCCATCCACGTATATCCAGGATCATGGATGCAGTCAATGGGCTTTAAAAGCAAAACCGAAATAAAACACCCAGAGAAATCCCTGATTTTCCTGGTTGTGGCCAAGGTGGCTCCAGCCTATTTCACTCCCTGCCTGAAAGAATTCCTTTCCCCTGTGAAGAACCGTGTATTTTGACTTTGTCCTGAGTTAAGACTTGGGGAAAAAAAAAAAAAAGAATCCTCATTTTTCTAAAAATGGGGATTTGTAAGACAGGGTCAACTCTGATGGGAATAATGCAAATAATTCAGAGCTGCTTTCTGAGCCCTGGCTGCACCTTAGGGTCAAGCAGGTCTGAGCATGAGCCACCACTTAGTGTAATCCTACTTTGCCAACACGGAGAGACATCGGTGGGATGCCTGGACTGGGGTCGGTGCCTTTCTACAAGCACTCATCCACCCCATGTTGGATGGGGAGCTGGGGAAGTGAGGAGCGATTGGGAAAACCTAGCACTGGGACACAGCATCTACTCTTCCACAATTCTGTGAAAGAGTTGCCTTCTTTCTCCCTCCTTACTGGATGAAAGGAGAAATGAGTTCTAGAAGATGTCGGGCAAAAGATCCCAGAGCCTTGTCCAGGACAATCATAGTCCAGGAAATGCGCTTTTATTATTAATTATTTCCACTCTTATTTTTACATAGAATCACAGAATGGTTTAGGTTGCAAGAGACCTTAAAGATCATCTCATTCCAACCCCCTGCCATGGGCAGGGACACCTCCCACTAGCCCCATACAACCTGTCCCTGAACACCTCCAGGAATGGGGCAGCCACAACTTCTCTCGACACACCCTTCTGACCAGCATGGCATTTGCAAATCCATCTGTGCTCCAATGAGCAGTCAGTTTAGGGACAGGAGTAAGACAAAAGTGAAGACAACTCTCGGCAATCTACAAGGAGATGATGAAGCTTTCAACACCTGAACACCCAGAGCTCTGTCTTGCTACATGGCTATGGCCAGAGGGTCTTGTGCTGTAGACTGACCTTCATCAAGAACCTCTGCAGAGATGTCGTCTCCCCAGAGCAAACTGCCCAGCATAGCACTGACTGGCTCATCTCAGGGCTCTGACCTCTCCCACCCACTCGCCCTCCTCAGGTTTTCCCTTCATGGTGCCACCTCCTGTGCAATGAGGCTAAACCCACCCAAACCTGCTGCTTGTTTCCAGAGCAGCCTCACAATGTGGTGGAGGGTTGTCATCTCACCAGCTGCAACATCAACTTCCCGTCCAGGCACTGGAAAGCAGCACCTCACATGCAAATACTGCTCCAGCAGAGCCACTTTTATCCCAGACTGGGCTGTTTCTTGACCTTCACCAGGGCTTTCTGCTTGCTGCCAGGTGAAGTGACCATTTGCTTCCTCATTTTCCCCTCTTCCTTGTGGGCAGCACCTTCCTGGAAACAAAGAACGTGCAACCAGCCTTACCTTTGGGGCGGTCAGATCCTGCTGGACACGGCAGCATAACCAGTGCATCTCCCCAGCTTCTGCAGGACCCTCTACCCAGGCATATTTCCACCACTGTCACCTCAAGGAGCTGCACAGAGCTATTAGCTGCAATGAGGAATCAGTGGTGAACAAAAGGTCTCAGTCCTGCTCTGGTCCCTCTCAGGGGAGCTCAGTGATGTTCAACCTCTTCCGGTTCAAAGCCAACCTCAAACCTGGATAAGGACATCTCACTCCTGCAGGAATTTCCTCACAGTAGTGTCTTCTTATTGATGGATCCTAATTCTTGAAGAGTTTTCATGGCATTTTGGAGAGGGAAAGGGCTGGAGACCCTGCAAGCTCCTTTGGGGACCTTCCTCCAGTTAGGTATCTCAGGTTCTCAGGGACCACACAATTTGGTGTTGTGTAAAACCCTGAAATCAGAGAGACAAGTGGACGAGTGGGTGGACAAAAGATGACAGAAAGCAGATAAATAGAAGGATGAAGAGCTGGGTGGGGGAATGGCAAAGAGATACAGACAGGGATGGATGAAGGGAAGGGTACCATGGGGTGGCTGTGCAGGCAGACACTTGGCTGAGGGATTCAAAAGACAGCAAGAGGCACATCAGTGCGTTACTTCCTCTTCTTCCTCCTCCTCTCTGGAGCAGAGAAGAGGATGGCCAGCCCTGGGGCCACACAGGGCTGCCCGGCCACAGCCCAGCAGCAACCAGGGGCATCAGGCAGGGCTCTGTCCCCCCGCCTGAGGACAGGGAGGCTCAGCAGGGGCACCCGGCCGGCCCGAGCGTCTGTTCCCTTTGAAGCGGGCGACTTGCAGAGCCGCCGGAGAGGATTTGGCAGGACGGCGCTTCTGCTCTGCGGCAGGCCTCATAACAAGAGGATTGGCTTCCCTCCCTCCAGCACATGGCTCTCCCTCCCCTCCGCGCTCCCCGTTGAACGGCAGCCCAGCCGGCAAGCCCCGACAATCTCCCCGTCCCCCCCCAGCCCAACCTCATTGTCCCCGGGAGATGCCTCCTTCCCCCTCCCCACCTCTCCCTTCTCTTCCTGGCAAATTCTCCCCCTCCTCCTGGATCCAGCCGCTCTCATAATAGCATCCTTTTCATGG